>PVJS01051376.1:0-12500 GCA_004027185.1 Glis glis
AGAGAGAGAGAGAGAGAGAGAGAGAGAGAGAGCTGAGGCTGGCCGCAAACCCGGATCCTCCTGTCTCCGCCTCCCAAAGTGCTGGGATTACAAGCGTGCGCCACCATGCCCGGCTCCAAAGCCACATATTCTGTAGATTAAGATACTAAGTTATTTTAAGAAAGCAGACATAAAATATACATTATTTTTTATTTTTCAAAAAATTCTGAGTTAAACAGTCAAGCTGCATGTACATAAATCAAACCAACAACAACAAATTTTAAAAAATCCCCAGAGCCTTGAAAATTGTTAACAGACTCAACTAGACTACGGCTAGAGGGCTGGACTAGATGAACATGGAAATCTCTTCTAACACTGACATTCTACGACAGCAAAGAGACGTGGCGCCCGCCTTCCCGCTCACACGTTCCCACATGCATGTGTGCCTGCCCGGGTGTGGCAATCTCTGGGGGAAGAAAAAGTTGGGAATTGGAATAATAAAATCATTCAAGTTACTGAACATCAATCCGCATGATGCTTCCAGTACTAAGAAAGTATAGGCATCCTTCTGTTTAAAAAAACAACCCACATATCCAGAAAGATGAAAACATTTGAAACAGTTTTGTTGTTATTCGGAAAATACGACATAAAAATATTAAATCCTTAAGTAAAAGCATTGGGTTTCTTATCTAAGTGGTTAAATCAAACAGACCTTTGTCAGTCACAGCTACTCACGAGGGCCCTGGGAAAGGTTTTACTTGGAATCTACCCAGAAGAGATTCTCTCCATCTCTTTGGGAAGAAGTTTTGCTGCGTTTCAGAATGAAAAACTAATCAAATACAAAGCAACCTATGAACTATTCTACTGCTGAGTTTAAAGCAAACCTGCTGGTGTTGGAGAACTTAGTTGAGTTTAAATTGGCAAGACGAGTTGGTGCACAGATGGGACTTTTATATTGCCAGGAAGGCGCTGAGCCCTGAGACTGATGATACTCTTCATTCCTGTGTGTTTTCAAGTCCTTCCAGTATAAGCAAATGGAAAAAAAAAAAAAAAAGAAAAGAAACAAACCCAGCTTTAGTGATAATGCTGACATCGTAGACTCCAGAAGCAACGGGGATTATCACAGGGCCCTGTGCACGCTGCGCAAGTGTTCTCCCACTGACTACATCCCAGCCCTTAATTTTTTAACTTAAACAGAGTTCCATAGACTTTAAGTCCAGCTAGGGGAAGCACTTCACTGCCCTGACCAGTTCCTGCAGTTAAACTGAATTTTTCTTGCATTTGCACTTTAAAACAGTTTCATTTTTCCTGATTGCTTTTTAAAACAGACACACATTCTGTAACTGATTTTGTACCTGTTAGTTCTGTGTTCGTCAGCTTTCCCTTGCTGTGACCAAATACCTGAGAAAATCAACTTAAAGGAGGAAAGATTTATTTTGGCTCACGGTTTCAGTCCATGGGCAGCTGATTCCATGGCTTCTAAGCCTGTGGCAAGGCAGAAACGTCATGGTAAAAGGACATGGTGGTGGAAAACTGCTCACACACATCATGGCAGCCAGGAAGCGAGACATTGGGAGAGGAGGGAAAGAGAGAAGGGGCCGGGGACAAAATACACCTTTCAAAGTCACGTCCCCAGAGACCTACCTCTTCCCACTAGGCCCCACCTCCTAAAATTTCCACATCCTAATAGCACCACCAGCTGGGGACCAAACTTTGAACACATGAGCCTTTGGGGCACATTCTCGATCCAAACTGTAACGAGTTCTGCATTTGAGGAGAGCAGAGCAGCACGTGGGACAGAGTCAACAATCTCCAGTGGAGGCCATCAGACCCCAGAGCGAGGACGGGGACTCCTGGGCTTGACTCGCTGGAAAGCAAGGGACTTTTCCACAACAGTGTTTTAACTGGCCATGGGGAAAATAGAGAGCAATTTATATTTTATTTGTAAAAGCTGTATATAAGTTTTCTGTTTACACTGTAATTATGCAGGCAATATTTCAGTAATAAAAATGAATAAACATGATGCTGTGGTATTACAGTATTTTAGGTCCATCTTGTGTTAATTCAGTTCATTCATGTGAGGGATTTGGGCATTTATTAATAAGTGCCCAAGGGGCTTCTAGCCATATTGTCTACTTAAAAAGCATATATGCTCTTCTTCTCGTGGATAATGACCTGAGGTTTAACACCCCAGAGTCCCTTGAAATTATATTAAGTAAATAGTGTTTTATTTAAACCAGGCTTTGTAGGTTGGAGTATAATTTATTATAATAGTACATAGCTGGTATATTTCCTGGATGCTCACTGTAACTAAGAATACCTATATATTAACACATAAAATGTGTATAAAATTACAAAAGCACAACTTTTCCCCTTAAAATTCCCTATTTTTTCCTGGTATTTGGTGCTAAAAAGTGTGAAGCCAGATCTGCTCTTGTTTTCTTATAAGCAACTTGTTACTTTTTGACGAGATGCCCCAAGGACGTTTGCTTCTCTCTCTGTGGTAGTTTAACATTTTTGCTAGGAAGTGCTTAGTTACGCTTTTTCGGGCGGGGGAGGTTCTGGAATGCAGGGAGTCTTTTTAATCTATAAACACAGATTTTCATTCTGTTCAGGAAAGATTTAATTTTTATACTCTGATAGCTTTCTCAATATGGTCTTCCCATTAGAAAAGCAAATGCCAGTTACTGTCATTCTCCACATCCATCCCCTTCCCCATGACTTTCTTTTGAAAAAAAAAGAGGAAGAAAATCTCATTTGTCCTTCACATACTTTAGTTTACGCATCTTGTTTTCTGCTTTCAATATGGGTTTATTTATTTATTATTTTGCGGTACTGGGGATTGAACCAGGGGCATTCCACCTCCAAGCTATACCCTCAGCCCTATATTTTATTCTTTATTTTATTTATTTATTTTTTTGCGGTATCGGGGATTGAACCCAGGGGCGTTTTTACCTCCGCGCTACACCCCCGGCCCTATTTTTTATACTTTATTTTGGAACCAGGTCTCACTAAGTTGCAGAGGACTCACTAAGTAGCTGAGGCTGGCCGCGAACCCAGATCCTCCTGTCTCCGCCTCCCAAATACTGGGATTACAAGCGTGTGCCACCATGCCTGGCTTGTTTGAAACTTTTAATGTCTTCTGTTCAGAGCTATTAACAACTTCTAAACACAAATGGGCCTTAACTTAGACTGAATTGGGGCTCATCCAGAGAAAATGAGGTAATTCTTCTTTGAGGTCTTCACTCTTTGCATTCATTGATGCCTAAGGGTACCTGGTTACTAGCTCAAAATTATTTAGCAACCCATATCTCGTAAAAGCAACACAGTGATGCATGTTTGATAAGGGTAATATTTAAACGTTGTTTATTTAAGTAGTAGTAACAATGTAGCCAATGTTAGCTTAAACTGAGAAAAATAATCAGCATTTTGCTGTCTAGAGAGAGCAAAATAATTTTAGAAGTTGTAGAACTTGAAAATTCAAGAAAAAAAAAAAAACGTGTTCCTAAAGAAGGCATCTCATATAGCGAGAAGCACTCGGTGGCTGAACTATCTGACCTTGGGGACTTAGGGACTTGGCGTCCTTGCTTTGCCACTTCCTAACCGTGTGGTGTTGAGGAAGTCGGAGGAGTACCATGGTGTACCTCGGAGACTATCCAGCGCACGGATCCACTTTAGAACTGAGGACAGTGACACCAGACGTCGTCCAAGTGAGTACTGAAGTGGCGCCCAGTGATCTTTCAACTACACGAAGAAGCTTTGGATTCTACGTGAATATTACTTTGTCCAGATTTTCTTAATGACTTTGTCTATGAACATGCTGATAGTGTTTGATGCTTTTAATAAGAACAAATTAAATCAAAACCAAAGCAACACAATTTCACATTTCTTCAAATTCCATTTATCAGTCAGGGCAGACTAATGCAGGATAAAATCCAAGGAAAGCTGAACGCTGCTACATGATCGAGGAGACCATTTCTTTCACAGCTTTGGTTCGGAACTTCCATAATGTTCCTTCTTTGCAGACACACACGAGGGAGAAACTTTCCATGAAGCCTCTTAGGGCTTCTCTGTTCTTCCTTCACTTGCTTTTGCTTCTATGTGAGGTATCAGGACTTGCTTGTGTTGGAGGTAGAATTCACGGGCATACGTGCGTTAACCTGACCAGATTATGGGGTTTGGTTTCCTCTTCAGGTTTCATAGATGAAGGGAGAAAAGAATCTCCACAATGGAAGACAAAGTGATTTAATGGCAGATTAGCTGGATAATATTATCACACAAAGTTACAACTAAAAAAGCTAACACTGCATGCTTAGGCGCCTGTGTTAAACTCTTCATATTTAATCATATCTTATCCATCAAGTTAACATCCTATTATCTCTGTTAACCTATCCTCCCAGCAGGGATGCCTATTGGATTCTGGGGAGGTGGTACCCAGAGCTCCTTTTATTTTTTGTGGTACTGGGGATTGAACCCAGGGGCATTTTGCCTCTAAGCTACAACCCCAGTCCTATTTTATTTTTATTTTGAAACAGGGTCTCACTAGGTTGAGGAGAGTCTCACTACTTGCTGAGGCTGTTCTGGAAGCTGCAATCCTCCTGTCTCAGCCTCCCAGGTACCAGGATTACAGGTGTGCCCCACCACGCCTGGCCCCAGAACTCCTTTTAGAGGAGATGCAGAAGGTGCTGCAGGTGCGGGCATCCCCCAGGGCTCCACAGGTCCTCTGAGAATATCAAAACCACCCCTATTCCTCATGCAGGGCCCAGAGGCAGCTTGTGTCTAGATAAGCTTGCCAATTCTTGATACTCATTCCAACTGTGGAGCACAAAAACCCAAAGGTAAATAGGGGCAAGTTCTGGACCTCCCCTCTTCCTTCTCTTGCAGTCTCCTTTCCTCTGCCTAGGCCCAGAGCAGAGCGCCAGGGTCTGCAGTGGGGACGGCACAGAGCTGCCTGTGCCCAACAGCAGCGGGAACAGGTCCTGGCTCTCCTCCAAGTCCTCTGAGGACAGGCACGGCCACAGCCACGGACAGGGGCTTGCCACGTTAGCAGGCTTACCAGGCTTTACCACATGTACAGTTAAAGTGTGGACAGACAGACAGACAGACAGACACACACACACACACACACAACAGACAAAGTACGTAGGGCAGTGGGTGGCACTGGGTGGACGTGGTTTCTTCCTCATGCCCGCTCCCTAGAGGAACGTGATGATGGACAGCCTCAAGCATGCTAAGAAACTGTTCTTTCTTTCCATCACATGTCACTGATGATTTGTCCTCCTGATTTTTTTTTTCACTTCAAAACCCTGGGGATTTAGAATACATCGCATCGGTGACAGGAGACATATTTGAGGCAGTGATGGTTATTCAGCTGATACATAGCTACAGTCAACAGAAAGATTACCACCTCTGGACCAGTTATTGCTACTGTTGGAAGTTGTAACATCTGAAAAGATCCCAGTGATTCCTAATGGCAATTTCTTCTTAACTCTATTTGAAATAAAAATGGAGGGTTTATTTAATTAGGCGCAGGCTGTGCTGCTAGTTCACACTGGTTCTATTTCAACTTAAATGCAGAACTGACAAGAAAATGACCATTTGCTTTCCACAAACGAAATATCCTTTGGGTGTTTAGCAAACTAAAGGAAACTACCTAATGTTTCATGTCTATTTCTTCTTAATGAAAACCCTAAAATCACTACAAGAAACCATTTCAGAACAATATGTGATATCCAGTTACAACACTGATTATTATTACCTATTATTTATGTATAGATGGAGATAAAACTAATCTCTACGTAGGAAAGATCAACTAGTAAACAAAACGATAAATGTGCAGTAACTAGAAAGGGAATGACATTAGACCTTAAGGCAGCATTGGCTGAATCTTCTCTGGTAAAGTATCAGACATGTCAGTGACCAGGAAATGATTTTAAAAACAATTAATTAAAATAAATAATAAAATGCTTTGATAAAGAAATAGGACTAATTTTTAAGACTCCTACAAAATGAGTTTGTATTGGAATTTTAATTTGGGATGAGAAAGTATACACAGGAACACAATGGTATAAAGTTATAGCGGTCTTTCCTTCAGTACAAAATAAAGATGCCTAGAAATTAAAATTATTATTAATTAGCACTCTTTGGGCTCCTTTTTCCCTTATTGTTACATTCTGAGTAGTTGTTAGAAAATTCTGATGTGTAAATAACATGTGGTCAGGTTGAGTTTGGCCTGAGTGAAATGGTTTCTCCAATGTTACAGCTGTGTCCTTAATGCTGGGTTTGCTCACCTGGGTAGGTTGCCTGAATTATAGTGTCCCAAGCATGGATGCCAAGCTAAAACAATGACATCTACTGTGGCTGAAAAAGTCAGAGTTTGATAAAAAATATTCCAAAGCTCTTTAATAAACACATCTGGGGATTTGCTTTCTTGGTAGTTGGTTTTGTTGGATTTTCCTAGGTAAGCCTGAACATCACCATTAGTCGTCTTACAAATCCAAGTACTATATGCAAACAGAACAACTGTATGACATGAAGAAAGGATTCACCAAAACTCTCTAAGACAGGTTCAAATGAAAAGCACCTCCACATGGTGCTGAGAACGAAGACGTAGGCACTTCTGCTTCAGGAGGTTTTCACATTGATCACGGGCGGCTTCTCCAAGCCGTTTTCTTATGCTACCGGAAACTCCCTCATGGTACAAACCATCTAGTTCACCGGAAACTTTGTTCTCACAAACACTCTTTCGGTGCAGGAATCGTCTTTTCATAAAACTGTCTCCACTGACAGCAGGGATGGATCCTTCCACCGCAGCAGTGGCCCCGCCTCCTGGCAGACGCTCCAGCAAGGCCGCCTGCTCCCCAGAACCAAGTTATCTATCCACCGACAACACATAAAGGAGTGTTGGGTGCAATTTCTCTCTAACATGTCTGCCTCTCTCTTTCTAGTACCTTATTGTGAGCATAATTCAAAAAAGTATATTGTCTTCATAACATTCTAAAGCTACTGGGCTACTGGGACTTTTTTTTTTTAATGACTCTTAAACAGTTTCCTTTGTCTTTTTTTCAGAAAACCTGTGCTAAAAAGGCACTAGATAATGTGAATCTCCTCACTCTTGTATCTAGCAATTTTACATTGTGTTGGGTTCTACAGTTTAACAACAGTGACACACATCTGGATAACACATCTGAGTTATTCCGATTCATTTACTTTCATTTAAAATCCAAATTCCAGGTCAGAGGAAGAGCAGGCCACACTGACGGAGCCCAGTGAGGATGGAGTCACACTCGGTCAGCGGTGGCCTCTTCAGCAGCCGGGTGCTGCGGCTGACTCTGGCCTTGGCCAGCGGGGGAGCTCTGCTCAGGGGGAGCTCTGCCTCCTGGGTGAGCGGGGCAGCGGCCTGGACCCAGGACGGCTCACTGGCAGCAGCTGTGGGAGCCGAGTCTCCTGGAGACCTGAGTGAACGAGACAAAGGTGAAGTTCTCACAGTTTTCCAGCTTGACCTTCTTGGCTAAGTTTGGGACAATTCCGCGAAGAGACCGCAGTCCCATCCTCTGCTCCTCATACCACACGCTGCCCATGTCTGTGGCCTCCTTCCTCGCGGTAAGGTAGAAGGGGGACTTGGCCTCCATCTGGGTGGGCGGCCGGTGGATGTACATGTACTTGTAGAGGAGGCAGTACGGGCACTGTTTGTGTCCCCTGGAATGCTCATGGTAGATCTTCCCGTGACACACTCTAGTGGAACCGCTCCGACTCTCCCGCTTGACACTGTCGGTCCGGGCAAAGTAGGGCTGGTTTTGGGGGTCTTTGAGCAGCTCGATGTCACCGTACATCAGGTCTGCATGCTCCTGCAGCGTCCGCATGTTCAGGTACTGGCTGTTGTACTTGACCACAGTGGACAAGAGAGTAATGGGGCTGTCGTCCCCAAGACACCCCGCCTGCCACATCTCCTCTTCATCAGAAAGGGAGAAGTAGACAATATTGCGAGAACGGGCCCCCGACATCCCCGCCTTACTCAGCACCCACAGCTTCTCCTTGAGCTTCTTGGTGGAAGAGCTGAAGGTGCTGCTGGTGATGGAGAAGCCCACGCCGGCGTTCTTCAAGATGCGGTCCAGGCCTCGGCGGATGGCGTGCAGCGAGGTGGCCAGGAAGTCTGAGCCGTCGCTCTTCTTCACGGTGACGTAGAAGTTCTCCAACAGCTCGTTCAGCTTCACTGCAGGGATCTCAAATGACACAAACACTGAGGTTAGACGCTGAGGACATCGGAACGGCCAGACCCCTCCTTCCTTCTAATCCTCTCCGCGAGCTGTACTGTGCACAGGACATTGTGTGGCCTCTACAGGGTTGACCCCTTAGCTTGACATAGTAGAAAGGATAGTGAATTCTTTTTTTTTTTTTTCTTTGCGGTACCGGGGATTGAACCCAGGGACGTTGCACTTCTAAGCTACACCCCCGGCCCTATTTTTTATACTTTATTTTGAAACCGGGTTTCACAAAGTTGCGGAGGGCTTCACTAAGTGGCTGAGGCTGGCCGCGAACCCGGATCCTCCAGTCTCCACCTCCCAAGTACTGGGATTATAAGCGTGCGCCACCACGCTCGGCGAAAGGATAGTGAATTCTAAGCCAGAAGATCTATGTTCCATATCTGGCTCCCTCTAATCTCTTTAAACCTCAGTGTTTCAATCTGTAAAATAGGGCATAATAATAGATACCTTCTCCAAGGATTGTAGTAATGCTTGAGGTAGTAGACCATGAAAGGGTTTGTATATAGTAATGAATATACGCCCCCTACACACATATAACATGGGTGTGTCTGCAAATGCATACATACATAATACATACATACACACATCTAAATTATTATTGTCCTTTTGTAACTTTTACTATCCCTCTCTGGAAGGTCCTTTCTTTTCTTTGCTTGCAAATCATTTCCTCCCTTCCCCTTTATTAAAATCTAGTCATCCCCTGAGGGGTTCCTGAACTAAACTCTGAATCACTCCAGCACGAACACTCTTGACTTCTGTGCACATGTTTGGTTCTGTTGCTGCTAAGCCTGGTGCAGACATGTCCACGTTGCACGGCAAGTTAATATTTATTGATTTTTCACTTGAACTTATCTGAATAGATTCTACAATATCTCTGGCTTAATAATCCATAGGGTTTCAATATTAATATCTGCTTTAAAAAGATATGAAAAATGTAGTGATATACTGACGAAGAAAGTACCTTATTTGGGTATGGTAGGGAGAGATGGAAGCTTGGCTAGTAAGAAAGCTTTATATTCAAAATGTAGCTAGAAAGAGCAGAATACATTCCTTAGACAAAAAGAAAGTCCCAATAAAAAATCTTTATTGAGTAAAAACTGTATGGTTAATATTCATTTGTCTAATAGTCCTTGAATAAAAAAGAAAATACAGGGTGAGTCATAGATTAAAAATTAACCAAACTAAAAACACTATATATCAAAATGTATGAGATGGTTACATATACTACAATAACATCATAATGTTTAATGAATTTCTTAGAAAACTTTATTTCCAATAATCAAACTAGCTGGGCGTGGTGGTGCACGTTTATAATCCCAGTACTTGGGAGGCTGAGACAGGAGGATCGCAGGTTCAAAGCCAGTCTTGGCAACTTAGCGAGGCTCTCAGAACCTTAGTGAGACCCTGTTTCCAAATAAAGAAATAAAATCTGGTGGGGGGGATAGCTTGGAGGTAGAATGCCTCTGGGTTCAATCCCTAGTTAAAAAAAATCAAACTGCTTACTTAACCCTAAAACAGAAAAAGTAAACCAAATTAAAAAGTAGTAGAGTAGCCGGGTATTGTGGTGCAAGCCTGTAATCCCAGTACTTGGGAGGCTGAGACAGGAGTATCGCAGGTTCATGGCCAGCCTCAGCTACTTAGTGAGACCCTATTTCAAAATAAAAAAAAATAGTCGGGCGTGGTGGCGCACGCTTGTAATCCCAGTACTTGGAAGGCTGAGACCGGAGGATCCAGGTTCACGGCCAGCCTCAGCTACTTAGTGAGGCCCTCCACAACTTAGTGAGATCCTGTTTCAAAATAAAGAATAAAAAAATAGGGTTGGGGGTGTAGCTCGGAGGTAGAATGCCCCTGGGTTCAATCCCCAGTACTGAAAAAAAAAAAAAAAAAAAAAAAAAAAAGATGAACGAAAGCCAATAGGCACATGAAAAGATGCTCAGCCTTACTAGACATCAGGGAAATGCCATTCAAAACCACTTCATACCCAATAGGATGGCTAGAATTAAAAACAAAGCCAAAAAGACCGTCACGAGTGTTAGTGAGGATATAAAGGAAACGGGACTCCTGGACACTGGGATGGAGATGGAAAATGATGCAGCTGCTTTGGAAACAATTGGCAGGTCCCAAACATTTAAACATGGAGGTACTGCATCACCAAGCAAGTCCACTCCTAGTTATATACCCAGCGGGACTACAAATATGCCTGTACCAAAACTTTGTGTGTATGTCTGAGTGTATGTGTGGTGCTGGGGGTTGAACCCAGGGGTGTTCCACTTCAGAGCTACACCTCCAGCCTTATTTTACTTTCTATTTGAAATAGGGTCTTGCTAAATTTCCATACACGGACCTCGAATCTGTCATCTTCCTGACTCAGCCTCCTAAATACTGGGAATACAGGTATGTACTGTCACGTCCACCATTATTTCTCCATCCTTACTAACCTTCACCTTTTTTTCACTTTTTTTTTTTTTTTGCGGTACCGGGGATTGAACGCAGGGGCGTTCTACCTCCGCGCTACGCCCCCGGCCCTATTTTTTATACTTTTATTTTGAGACCGGGTCTCACGAAGTTGTGGAGAGCCTCACTAAGGGGAGAGAGAGAGAGAGAGAGAGCGCGAGAAGCTGAGGCTGGCCGCGAACCCGGATCATCCGGTCTCCACCTCCCAAAGTACTGGGATTACAAGCGTGCGCCACCACGCCCAGCTAACCTTCACCTTTTTTAAGTCAGAGCATTTCGTATTCTACTCTTTGAAATCACTATGAAGACAGTTGTCTGTTACCAAGAAGCTACACATTTCCATGCAGGAGAAAAGGTACTCATTTCTCCATATTTCCATGACTTAGAAATATCCATCCCAGGTGGTGCACATTTCTCAACTGTCCAGTAGACTGTGCCTTATCCCCAGTACTAATATTTCTTAGCTGGCCCCTGAGCTATCGATGGGTGAGGATAAAGGTATCTTAAGCCATTCTAATACACTTACACAGGCCATTCAGATGAAATATTGCTTAAGAAGTCAGTGTCCTCAGCCAGGCGTGGTGGCGCACGCTTGTAATCCCAGTACTTTGGGAGGCAGAGACCGGAGGATCCAGGTTCGCGGCCAGCCTCAGCTCTCTTCTCTCCCCCCCCTCTTTCTCTCTCTCCTTAGTGAGGCCCTCCGCAACTTCGTGAGACCCGGTTTCAAAATTAAGTATAAAAAATAGGGCCGGGGGTGTAGCGCGGAGGTAGAACGCCCCTGCGTTCAATCCCCGGTACCACAAAAAAAAAAAAAAAAAAGAAGTCAGTGTCCTAAAGAATTAGCCAACAGTCAGGAAATAAAGCAGCACGCGTAACATGCCAATTCTCCTTTCACTGACTTCAAGCAACACGCACACGCCCAGGAAACCTTCACTGATTGGAGCTTATTGGGAAGATGCAAGCGCAGCTCTGCTCCCCCCTGCGCCTTGCAAGGATGTCGTCCTCCCTGCAGGAGTAACAGAAAGGCACCTCACGCTCTCTGGAGCACCATGCCGCCAGACGCACAAACCTGGGTGTCCTATTTCAACACCTGTTCTTTTCTCAGGTACATCACCCACATCCTGATATCTCACCTGCCCTTGGGCTTCAACTATGACCGTGATTTGCAAGATCTTTAAACCTCTACTTCCAGCTTTAACATTTCCAACAGGTCTTGAATCTCACAATCCCAACTGCTTATTGGATATGTCCATCTGGACACCTGATTTAGACTTAGTGTATCTAATCGAAATACAGTACCTTTCTGTTCTGTCTCCACATGTCCAAGATTTCCCCCTACCATTCACAAGCCTAAAATATTTCAAGTTGGAAGAGTTTGTTTGTTTATTTACTTATGGCACTGGGGTTTGAACTCAGGGCATTCTAGCTCTGAGCTACACCCCCAGTCCAATTTTATTTTTTTATTTTGAAACAGGGTCTCACTAGGTTGATGAGAGTCTCTCTACATACTGAGGCTGTTCTTGAACCTGCGATCCTCCTGTCTCAGCCTCCCAAGTACTGGGATTACAAGCGTGCGCCACCATACCCAGCTTTTATTTATTTATTAAAAACTTTTGCCAGGCGTGGTGATACACGCTTGCAATCCCATTACTTGGGAGGCTGAGACAGGAGGATTGCAGGTTCGTGGCCAGCCTCAACTAATTAGTGAGGCCCTCTGCAACTTGGTGAGACCCTGTTTCAAAATAAAGAATAAAAAGTAGGGCTGGGGGTGTAGATCGGAGGTAGAATGCCCCTGGGTTCAAT
>PVJS01051377.1:0-13985 GCA_004027185.1 Glis glis
GTAGCGCGGAGGTAGAATGCCCCTGGGTTCAATCCCCGGTACCACAAAAAAAAAAAAAGAAAGAAAGAATAAGAAAGTACAGTGAAACTCACGCCCAGGGAGAAAAGGTAAAATAAATTCAATAGATATTGTAAAAGATAAGTATACATATTGATACAGAAGACAAGCTGGAGAAACACTCTAAAATCACACCGGAAATGAACAAGGATAGATACTACAGGATAAATGAAAGAGTAAAAAGAGCTGGATGTGGTGGCTCATGCCCATAATCCCAGTACTTGGGAGGCAGAGACAGGAGGATTGCAGGTTCAAAGACAGCCTCAGCGACTTAGTGAGGCCCTCGGCAACTTAGTGAAACCGTTTCAAAATAAAAAATAAAACAGGACTGGGGGTGTAGCTCAGAGATAGAATGTCCCTGGCTTCGATCCCCAGTAACACACACACACACACACACACACACACACACACACACACACACTAAAAAGAAACTCAAGGAACGATGGGTATTCCCCAAAGATAATCAGATTAAGTGGAATAAAAGCATTATTTGAGAAATAAAGCATTAGCTTTAGGAGAACTCATCATCACCATACTCTGAAAAAGATAATAAACAGATCTCTCCCAAGGCACAGACTATTAAAATTTAAAGAATAAGCCAGGCATGGCTATACACACCTATAATTCCAGTACTTGGGAGGCTGAGACAGGAGAATTGCAGGTTTGAGGATAGCCTCAGCAGTTTAGGGAGACTCTTAGCAACCTAGCGAGACTCTGTTTCAAAATTAAAAATTAAAAAAAGGGCTGGGAGTGTAGCTCAGAGGTAGAATGCCCTTGGGTTCAATCCCCAGTACCACAAAGGAAAAAAAAGTTTTTAAGAATAACAAAGACTCTTAAAAATATCCATTTATGGGAAAAATTACCCATGTGTGTAGAGATTGAAGCAGGGGCATTCTACCTCTGAGCTATACTCCCAGTCCTTTTGATTTTTTATTATGAAACAGGGGTTACAAAAGTGCGCCACCACAGCCAGCTAAAAAATTACCTTTGAAAAACAAAAATTAGGAAATACGATTAATATAAAATGTTAGTTTTGCTATCATTTTTATTTCTTCTTTTTAAGCTTTATTAAGGTACAACTGATATCATTGATAATTACATATTTAATGTACACATTTTGATGAGTTTGAACAGGGATATATACAGTAACCTCATCAACACAAGAAATATACTAAACATATCCTTCATCTCTAAAAATTTCCCTATGATTTTTATGTTTTATTTTGGTTTTTTGGTAAGAATACCTAACATGAGACTTATTCTTTAAACATAGTTTAAAACACACAATACCATGTTGTTAACATAAGTACTAAGTTCTATGTGGGATAGTTCTCTAGAACTTATTCATCTTAAATAATAATAATAAGCTCAATAGGTATAAAGTTTTTCTTTGATTTCTACTATGGTTAAGACTACTATTGCTTGCCCACATTGGTTTTTTATTTTGTTTTTAACTTTTTTTAGTTTAAAATAAGCACATTTACTCTACATATACAATATAAATAAAAATATAAAAAATTATATTTACTTATATAAAAATTCACACTGTATGTAAATATTTTATGCATTCTTCTGTATGTGTGATTTATTTCAGGTTTTTAATGAAGAAATTTAGAACATATAATAGCATAGATTGATAAAAGGATACAGATACATAGAGAACAAATAATAATAGTATTGGAGTTATATAGCAGACTGTTTTGGTTTTAGAATGATAAAGTATTTAAGGATAGCATATAACACATGTACACCTTACTCTGAAATCATTGAGAAATTAAAAAGCAGAAAGAGAAGGGCAGGGAGGGGCAGAAGGAGGGATCAGCAAATAAACAAGATGCTCTTAAGAGTTGTGATGAAGAAAGTAGCATCCAAAATCAATACTTAACAACTTTGTCCCATATCCTAAGAGTTAAAATACCTTGGGCTGATAGAGCCCAAGTCTTTCTCAGCATTCTGGAAGTCCTGGGCTTGATCCCTAGTACCACAAAACAAAAACAAAAACTATAAACAAAAACCCTTCAACTAACAAATGGGTCTTTATTTTTTTATTTTTTATTTTTTGGCAGTACCGGGGATTGAACCCAGGGTTATTCTACCTCTGGGCTATACTCCCAGCCCTATTTTTTATTCTTTATTTTGAAACAAGGTCTCACTAAGTTGTGGAGGGCCTCACTAAGTAGCTGAGGCTGGCCATGAACCGGGATCCTCCAGTCTCAGTCTCCCAAGTACTGGGATTACAAGTGTGCACCACCACACCCAGCTACAAACGGGTCTTTAATGTCTTATTTGCCTGGACACACACGACAGCCCCTTTTCTAACAACATCAAAGTTTTATTCTCTTAGATAAATTTCATAACGCTTATATCTACCGTTTTACTGGATAGATACTGTAGCCTTTTTCAAATGCATGTTATCATTAGCTTTCACCCTTTCCAAAGTCCACCTTCCCCTCTCCTAGCTAAATGCCCTGGGATCTCGGCTTCCCCACTAGAATGTCAGCAAGAAACACCAGGCAGTTCTTAGAGGTGACTTTCAATTGTACTCATGTCAAAAGAAAACTTCCCATGTTGATGAATTAGCAGACTGTGGTGTAGTGGTCCACAAACCCTGACAGGTAAACGTTTCCCACGTTCCTCAGTGTAGTTCTTACAAACAGCAAGGACATGTTTGGGGATTTTAAATTGGTGGTATCCCCACCCCCCAGCACTCCCCAACATCCTCCCACCCCCTCCACCTGCTGCCCATCACAGTGGTTACTTCTAGAAAGTAGCGCTGGGTTTCAAAAATCTAAGGGGGAAATTTTTACTCTTTTTTTTTAACCCTCCGTAACATGACTATTTTATCCTGTATGTGAATTTCCATTTCTTTTTAACTTTATTGGTGTGTGTGTGTGTGTGTGTGTGTTCATTGATTTTTTTTTTTATACTTTATTTTGAAACCGGGTCTCACGAAGTTGCGGAGGGCCTCACTAAGTAAAGAGAGAGAGAGAGAGAGAGAGAGAGAGAGAGAGAGACGGGGGGGGAGAGAGAGAGAGAGAGAAAGAGAGAGAGAGAGAGCTGAGGCTGGCCACGAACCCGGATCCTCCGGTCTCTGCCTCCCAAAGTACTGGGATTACAAGCGTGCGCCACCACGCCTGGCCCATTGATTTGTTTTTTTAAGGCAATTCTCAATCTTACAATCCTAGAGAGAATGAGTAAAATACACACCAAGATCTGGAGAGAGTACCAATTGATACAATCTTTCTGGAAAGTCACTTGTAACCAGAGTCATAAATATTCATATCCTTTGACCTTGAAAGAATCCATCTTAAAGATATAATGGGATGGCAATTCATGCCCAAAAGTTCATTGGCACATTATAAAAGCAAATATAGTAGAAATAATCTTATGTTCACCCTCACAGGAATAGTTGATTTATTATAGGGGCAGTCGTACAGATAGGAAACTGTAAACTCTTTAATATCATTCTGTGGCATTTTAATTACAAAGGAAAGTGCTTGTTATAAGTTAGTGAAATAAGCATAAACTATTTTAAGAGCATTGGAACTAAAACTGTTGAATTGTTCTCATTTCCAACTGTGTTCCAATTTCTAGTGCTTTATTTCCTCTCTAGAATATGATTTTTGTCACTTCCCCCAATTTTGTTCTAAAGGATTTCCTGTCAGAAAACACACACCTTAGCCAGGCATGGTGGTGCACGCCTGTAATCCCAGTACTTGGGAGGCTGAGACAGGAGGATCTGGGTTCGCGGCCAGCCTCAGCTACTTAGTGAAGCCCTCCGCAACTTAGTGAGACCCGGTTTCAAAATAAAGAATAAAAAATAGGACTGGGGGTGTAGCTCGGAGGTAGAATGCCCCTGGGTTCCACTCCCGGTACCGCAAAAAAAAAAAAAAGAAAGAAAACACACACCTCTGCCTATGGTTAAAATTATCCCTGGTTCATTGGTTCATAATATTGACCTTTTATATCCCTAATTCCCTGGTACAAAAAACAAAAAAAGTAAATGACCCTTAATAAATGCCTTAAGAAAAATTACTACCACCACTCAGATAACCATTTTAGAAATCTTCCAATGTGAACATGTTGAATATTCAGAGAACATTGTTAATTTAATGTAATTTGTATCCCCTACAGAACCTCCTTAAAAAGCAGTATCCATCTTACCTATCATTCAGAACATGAACGTTACATGGTTATAAGGAAGTGGACTTAGCTTTTACATTGGTCATTAAAGCCATGTTCTACTTCAAAAGTCCAGAAAGAAATCCGTTCTGTTCTGGCAGGAACTGAGATGAGAGTGATGTTTTTGGTGGATGAAATGCTGAAAGTTCCCTTTGGGATTGAAAATGAATTTGTTCTTAAACAATCACTGGTACCCAGCACGTTGTAAGAAAGGTAAACGTGAGCGAAGCTTGTGGGAACCTGGAATGTGTGTCCTACTGTATGTGACAGAAAACTAATAGGTGTGATAGCATTAAAAAGCATGCTCACAGCCGGGTGTGGTGGCGCACGCCTGTAATCCCAGTACATGGGGAGGCTGAGACAGGAGGACTGCAGGTTGGAGACCAACCTCAGAAACTTAGCAAGACTCTCAGCAGTCTAGCAAGACCCTGTTTCAAAACAAAAAATAAAAAGGGTTGTAGGTGTAGCTCTGAGGTAGAATGCACCTGGGTTGAATTCCCAATACCACAAAAAATTTAAAAAACTACACACACCACACACCACACCACCACCACCACCCCCCCCCACACACACACACACTTGTACAAACCTTCCATTTCCTTTAGAAGGAAACAGTTTGTTACTTACCTAATTTTGTCATTGCAATAAGCTTCACTATAGGCCATTCTCAATCTATTTAAAAAATTGCAAATCTCCCCCATTCCCGGAAGCATTTTTATTTAGTTGTTTAGGACAAAACGCATACTTTCTATAAGTAAAGTTATAAATTGGGATTAGTTTCCAAGTCTGCCCCACAAAAAGATTATTTGGTTCATATTGCATCTGAAATACATTTGCAATGAAAAGATACAATTACTGAAAATAATTCTGTTACATAAAAGGCATATTATTTCAACTAGGTTGTGGGTAATTCATGAAAACTAATCATTCTTTAATTGCCTTTTGGGGAAATTATTCTATAAATTCTAATCAGGGACACTGGAAATAGGACTCTAATTCTTCCTATCAAGTTCAGCCCACAGTTCAAGACACCTCCACTGCCAGCCTTGTAGCGGTGCCATTTGTTGCAGATGGTATTGATGTTGATGGATTCACTAGAAGCCTCTCACATGAATGACAATGGATTCAACATGACAAGATCTGAGGAGACCGGGGAGGAGAAGAGACATCTCTTCTCTCTCACCTTCCTTCCATCAGTGTCCCACTTTTATTGAGAGTTATAACCAAAGCATTGTAAGAATAATTAATCATAGGAGATAGCAAAGCAGTCTTGGGGTGAGTCAGGGGAAAACATCAAGGTAGTCACAAATGATTCAGGGAAGGAAAGCGTGAACAAGGAAATTGTCAGGGTCTTTGCTTATGGGTCTCATTTGGTCCTTGGAGATTTGTTTGCGTGGAGAAATCTCCACTTGGGTGGGCAATTTGTGCCCCTCCCAAGCTGGACTGAGGTTACCTCAAAGCTGATGACTAACAAGGCCGGCAACATTGCCTCAGGCATCCTCTGCGTCCACATTCCCTCGAGAGTCCCCACACTGGGCAGCCACCAGGAACATACACAAACCAGACTGTAATCCAGACACCTCCGAAAAAGTAAACCTCCAATTATTTCAAAATAAGAATAAACCAAATGTTTAAACATACATTTTTGGTTTCGTGCATGGTTAAGATTTATTATGAAGATCCCAGTGCCCTGAAATATTCAACATTATCAGAGTTGATAAGTCACAAACATCAAACATGCAATAGTCTGATGGAGTTTATTCAATATGCAAATGCTAGAAAGAAGCAGAGTTAAACAAGAATGCTATTGTGTTAAAATGTGATTTTCAAAAAGTTAAACACCAGACTGATATGAATATAGAGTAAACACCTATCTGAGGCTTTATTCAACTCATCAATGAATGGAGGATGAATAAGAATCAATAAGATGATAAAACTGATTCAAAGAAGAATTTAAGAAATGGGGGATTTTTATACAAGCAAAGAAATGTTGTAATAAATTCACCTGCTTCATAGGCATAAAGCTGGTTAATATCATATAGTTAACCTCTGGAGTTATATATATTTTTGGACAGAAATCCATAAGTTACCATTTAGCCTCAATATATGGTCAATTAAAAAATGTAAATAGCGAAGTCAAGCATAGGCACATACTTCAGCATGGAAATAAAATAGACATTAGGTGAGCAAACAATGACATTGAAAGGACATGTAGAAGCCGGGTGTGGTGGCACATACCTGAAATCCCAGTACTTGGGAGGCTGAGACAGGAGGATCGCAGGTTCAAGGACAGCCTCTGAAACTTAGCAAGGCCCTCAGCAACTTAGTGAGACTCTTTTTTCAAAATAAAATAAGAGTGGGGCTTTAGCTCAGAGGCAGAATGCGCCTGGGTTCAATCCCCAGTACCACACACACACACACACAGGATATGCAAACATCCTTTTGTTTTATTTCAAGTTTTGAATGATTTTTCCCCTTAGCTCCATCAATTCAAAAATTGATTTTATCCATACCTCCTGCTTGTATACTGTCTCAGCTCACAGGGAACATACAAATCAGACAAAAACAATTCATTTTCATTGGGACTATCACCACAGGTAGATCAGATACCCACATCCTCTGACCTGTACATTCTTTCCCTCAAGGGGAAAGATTTTTTTAATTAAAAATTGATGTAATTAAGTCATGAGGGTTGTTAATATGTGAGCTCTTCAGGGAACATTTTATAGCTAACCATATCAGTGATATCAGAAAACCTAGCCAGGCGTGGTGACGCACGCTCGTAATCCCAGTACCTGGGAAGCTGAGACAGGAGGATCCGGGTTCACAGCCAGCCTCAGCTACTTAGTGAGGCCTCTGCAACTTAGTGAGACCCTGTTTCAAAATAAAGAATAAAAAATAGGGCTGGGGGTGTATCCTGGAGGTAGAATGCCCCTGGGTTCAACCCCCAGTACCACCAAAAAAAAGAAAGAAAACCTAGAGCCGCATGCTTTCTCTCATATGTGGGAACTAGAGAGACAAAGACAGAAAACGGACCTCATGAAAATGCAAGACACCAGTAGAGTAGTGGATGGGAATTCAGGGAGGGAGGAGAGGGAGAGGGAGGTTGGGGAAGGAAAGAGACCAACTTATGTTATGTGCATGTATGATTATATCACTATGACTCTCCCTATCATGTATGTTTACAGTGCACCAATAAAAATTAATAAAAATAAATATTGTGCGTATTCTAAATTATCTATACCAATCTCAATGACATGTGCAGGGAAGGGGAGGGAGCAGCATGGAATTCGGGGGAAAACACACCAAGTATTGTGTGCATGTATTTTCCTATCACTCGGTATCTCATTATGATGTAAAATTATACTGCACCAATTAAAGTATATTAAAAAATTAATTGGGTCAGTTTATCATCTCAATGTTGCTTGATGAGAGTGGTAAAAATGGGAAAAAAATGGTCCCAGTGCAATAAAAAGATGCCCACTTTCCTCTCTCTCCCCATACAAAAAAACAAAGAGATTCTCTTCCTTATTCAAGAATGGAGAAAATGACTGTGGCCACAAAAGCTTTTTCTGGATTGGGATTTGGGGAAGAAAGTGGAGAGGGAGGACAACTATTTTTACTCCTTGCTAATAGATAGGCTTTATCAAAGACAACTCCTTGCCATGAACATCTTGGGGAATGTCCCTAGAGTCCAAGGTGCAATGATTTGAACACAGTTTGTCCCCCTGAATTTTTTGCTGGGCTTAATCCCTATCATGATGCCTTAAGAGGATAGAAACCTAATCCTACTATGCTGTTCAGAGGTGGGGTCTTTAGGAGGCGATTACGATTAGATAAGGTCATTTTCATGGAGCTTCCAGCATTGAGTCCAGGTGACTTTATAAGGGAGAGAAACTAGAATACCCAGACACACACACGCCCTGTCTTTTGCTATATGATACCATGTTCCACCTTGGGACTCTGCCAGCAAGAATGTGAGCCCTTGAACCTCCAGAAATGCGAGCCAAATAAACCTCTTTCCTCTATAAAAGCATCCAGTCTCAGGTATTTTGTTATAGTAGAGAAAAATTAATACACAAGGCAATTTCAAAACTAAACATCTGCCTCCTCATGGCTCACAGTCTGCTCTCAGTCTGGACAATTGACTGAGCAGAAGGCAAAACTTCAAAACCTGTTATTACTATCTGCTGTCTCCCCAGGAGACTTCTTGTACACACCCGGGTGTCCACATCTCCTTTTCCACACCCCTTCACTTCTCAGCACCTCCTCCCTCCTCTGCTCTGAGCACTTGGCCTTATGTTGGTGGAGGGGGAGAAGGGCATGGAGAACAGAGAGGAATGGTGGGGGATACCCTGAAACTCATTGTCCTTAGAGTATGTTTTCAAAGCCAAAAATCCCCTATTAGGTAGCACATCTTCATGTTCTCCTCTGGCTTCATTTAACCACTGTTAGCAATCATGAAATCAATCCATATTTAATTACTTTTACACCTCAAAGATTAATGACATTGGGCCCTCTCCGAAATGCATGCCTTTGGAAGCAGCTAATGGGGGAGTTTGATCCAGGGACCTCCTCCAAGCAGAATGTACATGGGAAATGCCAAGCTGGATCTCTTCGACCTTTTTCAAGTTTCCATTGTATCTAATTCCTCTTCTGATTAAGTCATTGTCTTGGTCTGTCATTTTATCAAAGATTAACCTATCTACTGTTTGTTCTTCATGCTTCTTGCATGGGTAAGATACCTCCAGATTGCACCTACTGGATTTTATCTTGTGTGTGGGGGTACTAAAGATTAAACCCAGACACACTCTACCTCCAAGCTACACCCCCAGCCCTTATTTTTTTTTAATTTTGAAACGTATTGCACTAGGTTGCTGGGAGTCTCACTAAGTTGCTGAGGCTGGCCTCAAACCTGAGATCCTCCTATCTCAGTCTCCCAAGTACTGGGATTAAAAGTGTGCTCCACCATGCCTGGCTTGGATTGTATCTTTTCTCTGAGTACACAGTGTCCCTGGGTGATATCACCCCCTTAAAACTAGCTGGGCACAGGTACCTTCTGGAAAGCCTTTATGTTGTCCCCCGTCCCCAACATCTTCTCTCATACTGACTGTAGATCCTGGCTCAGCCTTAAGTATTTCTCAATAGCTGTTCTTTCTTCTTGGATCACTCTGCTTAAAGGTATTTGCACGAAGAAACCATCATTAGCCAGGTGTGGTGGTGCACACCTGTAATCCCAGTACTTGGGAAGCTCAGACAGGAGGATTACAACTTGGAGGCCAGCCTCAGCAACTTAGCCAGATCCTGTTTCAACAATAAAAAATAAAACAGTCTTGGGGTGTAGCTCGAAGACAGAATGTCCCTGGGTTCCATCCCAAGTACAAAAAAAAGAAAGGAAGGAAAGAAGGAAGGAAGGAAGGAAGGAAGGAAGGAAGGGAAGGAAGGCTCAGGTTTTTAGTTCAAATCTTTCCTTCCCAAATAGGCTGTCCCTGAGTGTTCTAAAAGTCCCTTTCTTTCTTTCTGTCTGACTTCCTGACATTTCCATGGCTCCTATCACTCTTTGAAGTTGTGTCCTGTGTTTATTGTATGGTCTGTCTCTCCGCCCCCACTAAAATGTGAGGCCCATGAAGAACAAGTCTGGCTTATTTCACCCACCACTACACCTTCTGTGCTACACACAATGGCCACACATTCTATTTATCTGTTACTAAACAATAAGTGATCCAGAATTTAGATGCTTAAGATGGCAAATAATTATTACCTCACATCTTTTGTAGGTCAGGAACTCAGAAGCAGCTTAGCGGGTGCTGTGGTCACCTGAAGGCTTGACCAGGGCTGGAAGATCCACTTCCAAGATGGTACACGTCAGGACTTGGGCCATCCTCTGACTGTTGACAGGAGGACTCACTTCCTTATACAGGAGCCTTTTCCAAAGGGCTGCTTGAATATCAGGAAAAGATGGGGGCTTCCCTCAGAATGAATAATTAAGAGAAGGCAAGACAATGTCTTCTGCAAGCTAGCCTAGGAACTCATATTCTGTCCTTTCCACGACATCCTATTAGTTACAAGAGTCAGCCTTGTTCATTTGCATTTGAACATAAATATCCTTTTCAAGACTGGCTGCTCCCCCCCAGCAATGTTGTTCAATAATATATTTTGAACTAATGAATTGTGTCTTCATTTTATAATTTAACTCTTACAAGGCCATTTTATCTCCAAAAGTTTGGGGAAGAATCTCTCACCCTCCCACCGCTATTCCCACATGCCTATAAAGCAGGTCCTGTTTCATTTTTCAAATACAATGTGAAAAACAGAAACCCAGCAATGATATTGTGACTATCCCTTTGTACACATTTGATTTTCTCATAAGGACAATCGAACAAAATAATTTAAATTAGCAGCATTTCAGAAAACCTGAGCATTGTGGTTGCTGTACCAATACCAGGTAACTCTATTAGTCAGAAGATTCAATTCCATCTGTACAGGGCTTCCTATTACAAAGCAACTTCATAAATGATCTCATTTGAACTCATATCAGCTCTGAAAAGAAAACATGGCAGATTATCTTCCAATGGTATAGACGAGGACACCTGACCAAGACCTAATTTTAGTGAGCAGAACCAAAAGTACCACTTTGGTATTTTTAATCCTAGTATCAGAATGACTTCAAGAAGGAAGTGTGCATAAGGTAGGTTGGGTTATGCTACAGAAAAGACAACCCCAAGATCTCAACGGCTTAAAGCAACAGGGACTTGTTTCTGCTCACATTGGTCCAAGGCAGGTAGGTTGACTTTCTAAAGCAACTGCCCCCCATGTTGCCACTAAGTGACCCATTTCTCCCTTCTTATCCCCAGGGTCTCCATGGTTGAGCACAGGGAACAGAGTCTTACAAAGAAAATCAAATGCTTTGGCCTAGAAATGGCAAGCATCTGTTCCCTTCACAGCTCATGAGCAAGAACTTGTCTCTCGGCCCTGCATGACTGTGATCCGACTGAGAAGTGTAAGTTTCCTGTGTGCCCAGGGAATGGGTGAGCCCTTAGACTCTCCACTACATATATGGTAGTAAGAAATAAATAGGATTTGTAGAAGTAGGAAGAGGTCTCTTAAGGATACTTATGAAAACAGTGTAAAAAAATACACACAGAACATCTGAGCTTTACGAAAGCCTAGTGCTGGGTTCTTTCACATATATTTTTATTAGTTGATCCTGACAGCAGCCCTGTAAGGCAGACATCATCTCCACTTTTACAGGTTAGCAAACAGAAGCTCAGGAGGCTACTTAACTTGCCCCAGAGCTCACACTAACAAGTGGAGGGAAGTCTGACTCCCTTGCTCTTCCTTTTCAGTATCTCCCGACTTCATGTAATGATCTCTTCTTTATCCCTTCAGGGATTTGCTTTTATAGGGGCTTCCTGGGGAGGGATACACAGGGCCTGGTAAGTTGTACAGGCAATGTTTTATTTCTGAAGCTAGGTGATGAGCATACAGATGTTTGTGTGTAACTCTTTGTACTTTTTAAGTCTTAAATATTTCAAAATAAGCTTTTTAAAGGAAAGGCCAATTGAGTCTGAAAATAGTGACAGATTTTTGTATTGAAAAGGTAAGCATTTTAATCAATATTGGCAGCCCTAAAACAGGATATGCTGGATCGTTAATATTTGTTGAGCACATATTATTTCCCAGATAATTTTAAACTATGTATTTACATATATTTACTTATCTCAACCAACGACCTTATTATTATCCCCACGTATATGAGATAAGAAAACTGAAGCAAGTGCAAGTTAAGTAACTTAATCTAAAGCTACAGTTTATGAAGAGAAAAAACTGGATTTGGGAGGATGGGTTACTGGGGATTGAACCCAGGGGCATTCTACCTCTGAGCCACAACCCCAACCCTATTTCTTTTAAACAGGGTCTCACTAAGTTGTTGAGGCTTTCGCTAAGTTGCTGAGGCTGACCTTGAACCTGCAATCCTCCTGTCTCAGCTTCCCAAGTACTGGGATTACAGGTGTACACCACCACGCCTGGCAAAAAAAAAAAAAAAAGGATTTGAAGCACACATTCCAGCATTCTAGTTTCTGGATACATACACATGACTTCTTACACCTCTCCTAAGAGGTGGAGGATGGGCCACATTTGCAGAGATGGGCGAAAATCTTTGGTGCACCTCTTGCAACATTTCTATTACGTTCCACAGATGTTTGTGTCCAGTTAAACAGGGAATTCAAAATAGCTTTCCCATGATAGTAGCAGAGAACAGGCTAGTGTAGCTGACAGCAATCTCAGAGAAGTGTTTCATGCATGGGCCGACTCCCGGGGACAGGATGAAGGGGACCACGTGATTAAGAGAGGGTTCTACCTCTTGCAAAAACTTCCTTGGCAAGGAGGGAGGAGTGGAGAAGGAATTGAAGAATTGCCAAACATCAAGTGATCTAACCCAGCTGAAGTTTCTCCTACTTCCATAGGAGGAAGGCTATGAAAATCAGTTACTCTGAAGCTGATCTCTCTCTCTCTCTCTCGCGCTCTCGCTCTCGCTCGCTCTCTCTCTCTCTCTCTCATTCAGGATGGCAGAGCAAGAGTGATCTAACTCAGCTGGACTATGAAAATACAATTTGGGATTACTACTGTGGCTCACCAGATCTCTCTCTCTCTCTCTCTCTCTCTCTCCTCTCTCTCTGTCTCCTTTCTGTTTCTCTCTCTCTCTTTCTGTTTCCTTCTCTCTGTTTTTTCTCTCTCTTTCTGTTTCTCTCTGTTTTTCTTTCTGTTTCTTTCTTTGTTTTCCTCTCTCTTTCTGTTTCTGTTTCCCTCTTTTTCTGTTTCTCTCTCTCTCTTTCTCTGTCTCCTTACTGTTTCCCTCTCTCTTTCTGTTTTTCTCTCTCTGTTTCTCTCTTTGTCTCTTTTTGTTTCTCTCTCTTTTTGTTTCTCTTTCTTTCTCTCTTTGTTTCCCTCTATGTTTCTCTCTCTCTCTCTCTCTCTCTCTCTCTGTGTGTGTGTGTGTGTGTGTGTGTGTGTGTGTGTTTCCCTCTCTCTCTGTGTGTTTCTCTGTCTCTCTCTGTGTGTGTCTCTGTCTCTCTCTGTTCTCTGTCTCTGTTTCTCTCTCTGTCTCTGTCTCCCCCTCTCCCTCCCCCTCCCCCTCCTCTTCCCCCTCTCCCTCTCCCTCTCCTTCTCTCTCAAGTTCAGAATGGCAACGCAAGAAGTTCCCAGATGGGACACCCAAGAGGGCGGAACACCGAGCCTAAGTGCTCCGGCTGGGTTGACAGCTGGAGCTGGCCCGCGCCTGCGCAGAAGCTCGCGCCGCGGAGGACCGCCGCCAGGGGGCGCGCTGGCGGGGCCGCGCCGCTCTGTCCCCTCCCCTCGCGCCCCCGGACCCTCGCTGCCCTCAGCGAGCGGAGAAGGCGGAAGAGCGCTGCGTCCGCGGCTGGGGCTGGGGCTCCCGGCGGCCCGCGGACGCGGCGGCAGCAGGTTGGGCCCGGGAGCTCGGCGTCCGGGCCGCCTCGACTCGGAGCGCCGTGTCGGTCCTCGCTGAGCGGAGCTGTGCGGCCGGGGTGGAACTTGCCTGCCGCGTTCGGCGGCCCCGAGCGCTGGAGCGGTGAGTCGGCTTCGGACGTCCGCTCTCTCCGGACGGCCGCGGCCTCGCTTCCCGCAGGTCCCGGCGCCCCGGAGCCCCGTCTCCGCGTTCCCGCGAGCCCCGGAGCTTCATCCCCGCCCTGTCGCTCCCCACGGGTCGGGAGTGTCGTCCCCAG
>PVJS01051378.1:0-13993 GCA_004027185.1 Glis glis
CCCACACCCCACATGCAGCGTGCACACACCCATACCCCACATGCAGCATGCACACACCCACATGTACCCCCACATGCAGCATGCATACACCCCACACCCTATATGTACATCCCCCCACCCACAGTGTGCACACACCCACACCCCACCCGCAGCATGCACACCCCCAACCCTATATACACACTCTACACTAGCAGTACTCACACACACCCATGCATGCACACACGGCACCCATACATCCCCCCAATCCCACGCACACACCCCACACGCACCCCCACATGCACACCCACACACCCTTCAGATGCACAGACCCCACCTGCACACACACTCCACACAACTCACCCATATACACTTCACACCCCTACATCTCACCCCCACACACTGTACACACACCCTACACACACCCCACCTTCACACACACCCAACACACAAGCTCCACCCACAGCACTCACACCCCACACCCCGTATGCACACCCCACTCCCCCCACAGCACCCACTCCCCCCACAGCACACACATATACACCCACACCCCACTACGCACACATACCCCACCTGCAGCTCGTATACACCCACCTGCACATCCTCCTAACCCCATGCACACCCCCATCTGCACCCCCACCCCACGCATAATTAAAAGGAGAGAAAGCACAGTTTTCTGGTATTAAGAATGAAAGGAGGGCCGGGCGTGGTGGCGCACTCTTGTAATCCCAGTACTTTGGGAGGTGGAGACCGGAGGATCCGGGTTCGCGGCCAGCCTCAGCTCTCTCTCTCTCTCTCTCTACCTAGTGAGGCCCTCCGCAACTTCATGAGACCTGGTTTCAAAATAAAGTATAAAAAATAGGGCCGGGGGTGTAGCGCGGAGGTAGAACATCCCTGGGTTCAATCCCCGGTACCGCAAAAAAAAAAAAAAAAAAGAATGAAAGGAGTTACCACCACAGATTCATCACACATTAAAATAATAATTGGTGCATGTGTGTGTGTGTGTGTGTGAGGGGCTGGCACCTCATTAACAATCGATGTCTGATGTGTGAGTTCTCAGCCCCAACCAAGCATTTCCCGCACTCTGCCTGGGGGCCCAGGGAACACCCCCACCCATACGTACCCCCCACAAGCACATAGATACCACATGCACACCCCACCCGCACCACATACACACACCACCTACGCATGTGACCACCCCAGCATGCACACACACAGCACACACATACACACAACCCTCACCACATGCACGCTGCTTCCCCGGCGTCCTATGTGCTGGGAGACCTCCTAGCCAGGTGTGACCCATTGTTGGGCCACACAGGAGCGAGGCCACCACCTGTTCCATGGAGTGGGGATAGGGTTCCAGCTGGGGGACACTTGTTCCTGGTTGTGCTGCAAGTCCAGGTGAGACAGCCCCTGGTGTCCAGGACGAACGGAAAGACCCGTTTTGACTCAAGTCTTCCTGCATTCCCGAGGTTGCGGCCACGGTGCAGGTGGCCTCGGCCCCTTGGGGGCACTCTGTGGGGCTGGACCCAGGGCTTCCCTGTGTGCAGGGCTGGGGCCCAGGGCAGTTCCATTCGCAGACAGGTGGGAACCCCAGTCAGCGTCCTCCTCCAGGAGCTGATGGGGCACTTAGCCTGGGGTCCTGGTGAGAGCAGGGTGTATGCTGGGGAACCTCTTGTCCAGAATCCACAGCTGTGAGCTGACTGTGGTCCCATTGGTCTGTGAGGTGCCAGTGGCCCCGGATCCTGGGTCCTGAGCAGCCGTCTGCACACAGGGGGCGTGTTCTGGCTGTCCTGGATCCTGGAGGGGTTGCTTCCCACAGAGGTGTTTCCGGCGAGACCACCCTTAGGACGGGGGACCCGAGGCTTGGCCTGTGCGAAGGCTTCGGAGGCGTCCTTTTCAGAAGGACCAGGGATGTACATCAAGGCCTGGGTGATCGTGGGAGGTCTCCGCAGACCCTGCAGCCCTTTCTCAGAGGCTCCAGTGGAGCCTGGGAGGACAAAGGACAAGAGGTCCCGCCTTCCTGAGCATTGATGGGCAGTCATCAGAAGGCCCCGGGCCCCCAGAGCTGCTGCTCCCCCCGACCCGGCTCAGGGGTTACGGCCACAGCCTGGGGTATGGGGGTGTGGGTGCATCCTCCTTTAGCCGGGCCACTGGAGGCCTGCGGGAGGGTCCGTTTGGCGCCCTCTGCTGGTATGGTTTCTGCCACACTGGGCTCTGTGTGGCCCGAAGCCTGCACCACATGATGTCTCCTCTGCCCTGATTGCCAGTGAGAGGCGGGCCCTTGACCCCTCCCTGCCTGTGAAGGGAGGGTCTCCAAGACCTGCAGGCCCAGCCCTGGTGATCCCTTGGGGTCCCTGGAGCCACACTGGGGGGATTGCAGGAAAAGGGGGCAATGGGAAGGCCAGGAGGGGCTTCTCTCCCTGGGAAAATGCAGGTGGGGGTTGGGGGAAGTGAGGCTCTGGGCACCCCATCCCACCTGGAGGAGTGGGGTCTGGGGGAGAGTGGGAGCCCCTGAGCTTCAGTTTCCCAGGTCTGAGAGTGGAGAGGGTGGGTTACTCTGGGGGCTGGTGGTTGGAGGAAAGAAGCAGGTGACAGATATATCCCATCGGCCACCAGCACCTGCCTCTATGCCACAATCCCTGGCAGAGGGGCATCACGGAGCCCCCCAGAAATGAGTCTCTTGGGCTGGGGCTGAGGAAAACCTGGCCAAAGCCAAACCTCTGGTGGGATAGGTGACAGAGGCCTCTCACTGCCTCCCCCTACCCCCAGCATGGGTCTGAAGGACATTCACAGAGCAGGAGCTTTCTGGAAAGCATTTATTTCTCTCGACCTCCTGGGTGCTATTAGAGGGACCCTGGGCTGCAGCAGCTGTGGACGGGGATCCATCCACATTGTTTGCAGCAGGTGACACGCTTGGGACATGGAGCAGGTGCTGGGCAGGCAGGAGCCACTGAGCAGCCCGCCTCCTCCCTTGGGCCTCAGGGCCCGGGAGCGGAAAGTGCGTCCCAGCACAGTCTGTATTTGTAGGGCTCTGCAGGTCTGAGCGTGCCTTTATGTGCATGTGCGTGCGCTTGTGAATATGAGAGTAAGAGAGAGAGCAAGCTTGAGGACCCACTGAGCATGCCGGAGACAATGCCCCACCCTCGCTTTCTGGAGGAAACCCCATGTCTGCTTGGGAGGGGTCCTCACAGCAGGGCCCAGAGGAGCAGGAGCCCCCCAGCCAGGGCCCCCAGGATGCGCCCCGTGGGGGCCGCCCTGTTGCAGAGGTCCTGGTCGCAGCACTTCAAATCCTTCAGCTCCATTTTTGGGGACTTCGGAAAGCCCAGTTTCTCCACAACGCTAGATTGCCTGGCATTCTCATGGAAGTTCCGAGAGAACCACTCACAGGAGGAAACACAGCCCTTTCTCTCTGTGATGGTGGATTTCCCTGTGGGAGAGAGGATACATTGCCTGAGAGCCCTGGCCCTCCCTGGCCCCCTCCTTACCCCGCTGCTGCCTCCTGTGTGGGAAGCCCACCCACCTGGCCCAAGACCCTCCAAGCCCCTGGCAGCTCCCCTCTCAAGAGGCCAGAGAGCCTTGGGTGGAGCCCTCTGAACCCACCCTCTGGTGGCCTTTCAGAGACCTCAGCCCCTTGCCCTGGGTGGCGTCCATAACTCACCACTGTAGTGATCGGTCTCGCGCACTGTGGCCTTGAAGCAGGTGTTGAAGCTCAGTGAGCAATTGGTCAGACTGCACTCGCTGTTAAAGCAGGTGTGGCACTGCAGGCCCAGCGCTGGGGGGCACAGGCAATTAGGCTTAGACCCCGACAGACCATAGCCCCACCGTGGCCTCCACCTGCCCTCTGGAGTCTGGAGGAGCTGAGCCCTCAGTGTTCAGACCCACAGCCCCAGGGGGTGGAGGCCCCCTCGCTCACCTGGCCTGGAGCACATGGCCACCAGCAGGAGGAGGAAGATGGCTCTCATGGCTGCTGGGGTCCCGCACAGGGCAGGGGCAACGTGTGCAGGTTCCTGCAGGAAGCTGAGTTCCGGCTGTCACTTCTGTCCTGAGCCCTACAGTGGCCCTCGCCTCTTACTCACTGGCTCAGGCCCTCTGCAGGCAACAGCTTCTGGAACTGTCTCCCCTGCCCCCGGGGTTAAGTACTGCACCACATCCTGTGGCCCCCCCCCCCCCCCCCCCCCCCCCCCAAGAATGCAGGGCTGAACTCCCTGGCTGCAGGCCACACAGGCTGGTGGGTGTCATGTAGAGGCCCATGGGGTCAGACGGACTGGGGAGTACTGCCTGGCCACCATGTGGTTGGGGTCCCCCGGCCCTTCCCCTCCTCGTCACCAGGTGTGGGAAACTTTCTAAGTCCAAAAAAATATTGGCTTAAGGATTTCTAGCTTCTTGCTTGTTTTGGTAGAAGACTGCCTTTCTTGAGGGGACTGAAGACAGTGACCTCAATGCCCTTTCGCCATCTAAGCTACTTCCTTCTATTTTACTGCACCTTTTGCTGGCTTTGCTTAAAGGTGGAAGACCACCCCAAGGAGAGAGCTGGAGACAGCACCCTCTGCTGCTCCTGCAAAAACTGCCAGAAACAACTTCTCTTGTAACGCATTCCTAACCCAGTGCTCTACTCCTCAGCCAGAGACAATGAATGATTTGATGACCCAACCTTAATTCTGTAAGCCTGTAATAAAAGGAAGAGCTGAGTGTTGCTTGGGGAGTTTGGCTCTCTTGCCTTCTCCCCTCTCACCTCTTCCAGACCAGGAATAAAACCTCAAGGGCATTCATTTCATCGCATCATCCCGTGCCCTGCTGTACAGAGCCTGGCAACCAGGACTTTTTCCTGGGGTTGGAAGGAGTGACTGGCGGAATCCAACCTGTTTCTCCAAAACACATAAACAAGTTGAGGCTCTGGGGAAATCGTGGGAAGCTGTCCTCGCCTCTGCTCACTACCATGGGACAGGACACGGCCCCAGGCCTGCCCCCTCAGACCGAACACCATCCCTCTCAGCAGGGCGGCAGGCCCCGGGGCTGCTTTGTCCCCTCCGCCCTCTGTCCCTGGCTGGTTGAGGCAGCCAGCGAGAGCCCTGTTCTGTCTCGCTGGACTCATGTCTTCCCAGCAGGCCCCTTCCTGGCACCATCACTGGCAGAGCGGCCCGCTGCGGGGGAGGAGGGCTTGCGGGCCCTCCCAGTACCGATGTGGCAAGAGGTTCGTCTCAAAGAGAGGAAGACCCGGAGACCAGGTTGGGAAAGAGAGTTTCTTTATTCTACTGGCGTGACTCAGAGGTCCAAAGTCCTAAGTTTGAGCTCCGACTGGCATCAGCGTGCAGACGACATAGCCTCAGGGCGACGGGGAGGTGGGCAGGAAGCTTGGGTTTCGATTTCTTTTCCTGAGCTTGATTTCCTCTAAATGCTCCCATGTGAACATGCATTTCAGTGGGAGCCTAGTTAAAGGAAACGAGTTCGAGCTGGAGTGAGTTTCGGCGCCATCTTAGACTCCCACCTCACCTGTAGGCGTCCCGGGTTCTGTGGCCTGGGTTCACAGGCTCCCACCCCAGAGGTCCCTCTGAGGCCCGTGGCCATGGAGGATGTAAATACTGTCATATACAGTAGGGGAGTCAGAGCTGCAGGAGGAGAAGGGGCTTGCTGGGAGAGGTTGGCATGCTCCTGGTGCCGGAGAGGCCCCGTGTGCAGCTGGGGAGGCCTGGAGGTGCTCATCTGAACCACGTGGAGGGAAGAGAGACAGAGACACTGAGAAAGAATGAGAGTCACAGAGACAGATGGAAGAGAGAGAGAGAGAGAGAGATGGGGAGATGGGGAGGGAGGAGAGAGGAGGGAGACAGAGATGGGTGTGGGTGTGTGGGAATATAATTGTATCTTTTCTGTCAAAGGAGGTAGTTTCACTTAGGTGGCCATTTTGTAACCTGGTAGGGACTTACATTCCTTCCCCCAATTAACATCTCTTAAGAGATTGCAGGTGTCGACCCTCCCCCATCTTCCCCTGTAGCTGACCGGGAAGACTGTGAAGCTGGAACTTCCACCAATAGGAGTTCAGCGCAGGAGGAGCCTTGCGTTAGGGATAGAAGACCCACTAGGTTCTTTGTGAGGTGTGCTCTCTCACACACCTGGGAGCACCCTTTTTTGCAAAAAAGTAAAATCGCCTTGCCAAGCAATTTTTGAACACGTGCCTTTTCTTTAGACGTTGTGAAAAGTTATTTCTAACAGGTGGGTGGGTGGGTGGGGAGCCTTTCCCTGGGTCTAGGGTAGGGTTGAGGTTAATGGGACCAGAGGATTCATGGACCGCTTGGAAGCAAACCAAGCTGTGTGCCAGGGCTGGTTGTGAAGGACCAAAGCGAAGCCATGACAGGCTTTAGTTAAAGCTTTAAGTAGAATAGGCCTAAGTATCTGTTTTTCTAGAAGTTAAGTTTCTATAGCCTGTTGCCCCATACCCTGTAGAAACCATTAAGTGTGCTAATCTGATCCTGCCCCTAGCAATCCCTAGAAACAGCCAATTGGTGTCAAGCACACCTGGGTCTGGAATTCGCAGATAATCGGGTGAGGCCACTCTGACCAGAGTCAGCAGGCCCCCCACCCATCCTGGACATTCCTGAGAAAGGTACTGCGGGCCCGACCAATCAGCTTAAATGTCACCATATAGGGTTAATGCTTCCCTAATGATGACCCCTACCTAAGGCGCGAAAATTAAACCAACCAGGGAACGCCAACAAGCTTATGTTTTAAACTAACCTATCAATGTAAAGGTGGGGTGGGCTTCCTCCTTAAGGGATAAAAGCTTTGTTCTCGGAGAGTAAGGGGCTTCTCCCTGTGACCACTGTGTTGGTGCACGTTAGGAGCCCAAGCTCGAGCTTGAATAAAGGACCCTCGTGTGCTTTGCATCGGAATAAGCTCTTGGTGGTCTTTGGTGGGATCATGAACTTGGCATTTCATCTGGGGGCCCGCCCGGGATCCCCCAACGACCCCCAGGACCTCCGAGTCCAGAAGGCTTTGGCTGAAGTGTGAGTGAGTTGTCTTTGTCATATTGGTTGAATGGGTTTTGTTTGGCTGTGGCCGTGCGGCGCTAGTAAGGAATACAGAGCTCTCCATTGTGAGTGTGGGTTCGAGTTCCACCGAGTAGAAGCCTTTTAGGGCCGGCACGATACACAGGCTGACGGGCCGCAGCTGGCCGGGAGATCTGGGAGACGTCCTGGACTCCCTGGGGTAGGCAGAGGATTAACGGGTTGCTCCCATAGAGTGGCGGATCTCTCCTGTCAGGCAGCGGCAGGTCACCCCCACAGAGTGTGCTGTGACCGGTGGGTTTGAGTCCCACTGAGTAATTGGATGTGTTTCTTTCTGCTCCCGGGAGTTGGGATTGTTGTGTATATGTGTGTCTTGTTGATCACTTTGATAGTAATAGGGTTCGAGTTGTCACCTGAGTACTCTGAAATTGAACGTTTGCTTGTTGTTAGTCTAATGGCTGTTTTCACCCTTTATACTTTAGGATTAACGTGTTTGTGAAAACCCTACAGTAGAAACATGGGGCAGAGTCTGGTAACCCCTTTGTCAGTTTTGATAGGCCATTTTAAGGAAGTTAAGACCAGGGCTCATAATCTAGGTGTGGGAGTAAAGAAGGGGAAGTTTGTAACTCTTTGCCAGTCTGAGTGGCCGACCTTCAACGTTGGATGGCCCACGGAAGGAACTTTTGATCTGAGCTTAATCCAACGAATGAAAGAGGTCATTTTTAAACCTGGCTGTGGTGGTCACACTGACCAAATTCCTTACATCCTAGTGTGGGAGGACTTGGTAACAGATCTCCCCATGTGGTTAAAGTCATTAGTCCCTAGGCCCCCAGCTACCATCTTCGTGGCTAGGGAAGAGAAACCGAAGAGAAACCACGCAAGGAAACCGAAAGGACAAAAATACCGTCTGCGCCCATGTACCCAGTGCTACAGAGGGGAACGGAGGAGGAAGTGCTTTTCCCTCCACTGCCTGAGAGAAACCTGAACGCGACTGCCCCTTTGGGGCCGGCGGCAGGAACTCGGGGCAGAACTCAGAGAGGGCTCAGTCCACCCACCCAAACTGCGGCTGACTCTACCGCATTGCCACTCCGAGTTGCGGGGCCCCTGATGACGATGGGAACCAACAAATGTATTATTGGCCTCTTGCAGCTAGTGACCTATATAATTGGAAAAATCAAAATAAGAGTTTTTCTGAGGACTCCAATAGGTTATTACGGTAGATTGATACTATATACTATTTACTCATCGGCCCACATGGGACGATATCCAGCAGCTTTTACAGGTTTTATTTACCACTGAGGAATGGGAGAGAATTCTTAGCGAAGCCTGCAAGGCAGTCCTAGGTGAGGATGGACTGCCCACCACCAACCCAGCCATCATCGAGCGCGGTTTCCCCCTCACGTGACCAGACTGAGGCCACAACACAGCAGAAGGTAAAGGGAGGCTCCGAGTCTACCGCCAGGCTCTAATGGGGGGTCTCAGGGCCACTGCAAGGAGGCCCACAAATTTGGCAAAATTAGTTAGTGTACAGCAGAAAAGGGATGAAAGTCTGGCAGTTTTCCAACAGCGACTTACCGATGCCTTTAAATAGTACACTCCCTGGAACCCTGATCGGCCCGAGCATAGAGGAACTCTTATAACGCACTTTGTAAGCCAAACTGCCCCGGACATTAGAAAAAAATTACAAAATCTAGATAGACTAGGTGAAAAAAGATACAAGAATTAGTAGCTGTAGCAGAAAAAGTGTATAACAACAGAGAGACTCCCGAAGAACGGGAGGAAGGTATTAGGGCGGAAGAAAGAGGACGGGCGGACAGGATAAGAGAAGAAAAACAAAAAACCAGAGCAGCAGAGTGAGCTGCGGGCAGGAGAGCTCGAGCCGCCGAGAATCGGAACCTTGCATGGATCCTCCTGGCGAGTACCAGACCTCTGGATGACAGAAGATGACAAGAGCGGCGAGTGCGCCAGCTAGCGTTGGATGGAGGTAAGGAGATCCCCAGCCGGGAAAAGCTCCATAGAAACCAATGTGCTAACTGCAAGAAAATGGATCATTGGGCCAGAGAATGCCCAGATTGACCTCAGAAACCCCTGCCACTTAACGCGAGACCTCCGAAACAGTCAGCCCTACTGTTGGCAGAGGAGGGGCAACTGAGTGATTAGGGAGGTTGGGGTTCGGCACCCCTCCCCGAACCCAGGGTAACGCTCAAGGTGGAGGGGGATCCAGTTGAATTTTTAGTAGACACTGGTGCACAGCATTCGGTCCTGACGGAGCCAAAAGGCAAATTTTCAACTAAAAAGTCTTGGGTACAGGGAGCAACAGGGATGAGTCAATATTCATGGACTACCCAAAGAACAGTGGACCTAGGCGTGGGCCGGGGATCCCACTCGTTCATAGTCATCCCTGATTGCCTGTACCCATTGTTGGGAAGGGATTTCCTAACAAAAGTTGGGGTGCAAATTACTTTCAAGCCTGAAGGGGTGTTTGTGTCTGGCCCAAAAGGACAGCCCCTACATGTGCTGACAATTAACCTACATGATGAGTACTGGCTACATCAACAGCCTATGCCGCCACCTGGAGACATTGATTACTGGCTGCAGGCTTTTCCTCAGGCTTGGGCAGAGAGCGGGGGAATGGGTTTGGCAAAGCACCGGCCGCCAATAGTAGTTGAACTCAAGGCCAGCGCCGAGCCTGTCCGGGTCTGACGATACCCAATGTCACTAGAGGCTCGAAAGGGGATTACGCCCCGCATTCACCGGCTATTGGACTTAGGTGTGTTGCGAATGTGCCGTTCTATCTGGAACACTCCATTGCTGCCGGTCCGCAAGCGTAACTCGAATGATTACAGGCCTGTGCAGGACCTACGGGAAGTTAACAAAAGGGTGGAGGACATCCACCCCACGGTGCCTAACCCATATACCCTCCTCAGCTCCCTATCCCCTGAAAAACAGTGGTACACAATTCTCGACCTTTGAGATGCGTTCTTTACTTTGCCTCTGGCTACAAAAAGTCAAGAATTGTTTGCTTTTGAGTGGTCAGACCTCCAGAGAGGAATCAGCGGACAGCTTATGTGGACGAGACTGCCGCAGGGGTTTAAGAACTCCCCTACCATCTTCGATGAGGCCTTACATGAAGACCTTCGTGAGTATCGAGCTAAACACCCTAAAGTTACCCTTTTGCAGTATGTAGATGATCTCTTAATAGCTACCAGCACTAAGGAAGAGTGCTAGGAGGGCACTGCAGGACTGTTATGAACCCTTGGAAGCCTTGGATACCGAGCTTCTGCCAAGAAGGCTCAAATCTGTATGACGGAGGTAATTTACCTGGGGTATCAGCTCAAGGGAGGGCAGAGATGGTTGACAAAGGCCCGCAAAGAAACTGTCCTGAGGATACCCAGACCCCAAAGTCGAAAACAAGTACGTGAGTTTCTGGGGTCTGCGGGCTACTGCAGACTTTGGGTCCCTGGGTTTGCAGAGCTGGCAAAACCCCTGTATGCAGCTACCAAAGAAGCCTTTAAATGAACAGAAGAGGTGGAACAGTCCTTTACGGAGATTAAGGCTGCCCTATTAGCGGCCCCAGCCCTGGGACTGCCAGACGTAACGAAGCCCTTCCACTTATTCATAGACGAAAGCAAGGGCATTGCAAAGGGAGTCTTAACCCAGTACTTAGGCCTGTGGAGAAGACCAGTGGCCTACTTGTCAAAAAAATTAGATCCTGTAGCCGCTGGGTGCCCCCCTTGCCTGTGCATGATTGCAGCTACTGCCCAGATTGTAAAAGATTCCAACAAGATTACTCTGGGGCAAGAACTGTCTATAACCACCCCACATGCTATCGAAAGCACCCTAAGGCAACCTTCGGACAGATGGCTAAGCAATGCCCGCATAACCCACTATCAAGGACTATTGCTTAATCCCTCCAGGATTGTTTTCCAGGCCCCTGCTGCCCTGAACCCAGCCACGCTACTGCCTGACCCCGACCTGGATGAACCGTTACACGACCGCACGGAGATCTTAGCCCAAGTGCACGGGATCAGGGCTGATTTGTCAGATCAGCCATTACCGGCCCCATCTGAGGTGTGGTATACGGACAGCAGCAGTTTTGTTCAAGATGGACAAAGGTATGCAGGGGTGTTGGGCCCTCCACCCAGTGCCATGAAAGGGCCTGGTGGACTAAAAGAAGCCTGCTCTAGAGTACCGGGCCTCTTCCACATGGCAGTGACTCAGCATATCAATGGCAAAGATGGCGCTGGTGGACCCCTCAGAGGGAGGTCCCGCGGTTAGCCCCACCTAACCTCAGGAGGGCTATGATAGGCAGTTACCTCCTTCCGTGCTCACGGACAACGGGTGCCTTCGCCTATGATAGGTTACAGGGGGGCGGAAACTGCTTTACCTCTTACCCCATTGGGCCCCACCCTATCACTCTGGAATTTCCTTTATGGCCTTTACTTTAAGAGTGCGACTGTCTTCCTAATAAACGAGATCTTGCTTGACTTATCTCCCAGCTCCCTGGTCTTTGGGTGAGCCGCGACACTTGCCCCCCTGCCCAGTTCATGCCACTCTTGGGCAGGACCCCGAGAGGCTGGTGCCCCGTGAGTTCGTGCCACTCTTGGGCAGGACCCCGAGACAGGGCAGCAGTGGTGACTGAGAATGAGGTCATATGGGCACAGGCATTGCCAACAGGCACATCGGCTCAGAGAGCAGAGCTCATAGCATGGACTAAGGCACTTGAATTGGGGAAAGACAAGAACCTGACTGTGTATACTGACAGCCGGTATGCGTTTGCTACAGCCCACATACATGGAGCTATATACAAGGAGAGGGGCCTACTCACAGCTGAAGGAAAGACTATTAAAAATAAAGATGAAATCTTGGCTCTGCGTGCAGCTCTCTGGCTGCCCAAAAGACTGGCCATAGTCCAGTGTCCTGGTCACCAGAGATCTGACACACCTGTGGCATGAGGGAATAATCTGGCCAATAAAGCGGCCAAACAAGTGGCCTTAGCAGTGAGTCATCTGTTGCCAGCGTTATTACCCGATCCGGGGGCCCCTGCCTGCTGGACAAACCTAAGTACACTGAAGAGGACCTTAGATGGCTTAATGACCTACCAATGGTCGAGCATTCCAATAACTGGTATTGGACTGCTGATAAACGAATAATCTTGCCTGAATTGTTAGGCGAGTCTTTCCTAAGGAAGATTCACAACTCCACTCACCTGGGCATCAGGAAAATGCAAGACCTCCTATGAAACGCTAATGTAAAAATCAGAAATGTCAACTCTAAAATAGAAAATATTGTGTCCGGCTGTACAACCTGCCAACTCACTAATGCATTTAAAAATAAAGATGTTTCAGCTACAGGCACCAGACTGAGAGGTATCAAACCGGGGGCCTACTGGGAAGTGGACTTCACGGAGGTAAGACCCGGCAAATACGGGTACAAATACCTTTTGGTCTTTATAGACACCTTCTCGGGATGGCCGGAAGCTTTCCCAACGAAAAACAAAACAGCCCAGGTAGTAGTAAAGAAATTACTGGAAGAAATCTTGCCTAGGTATGGGTTTCTAGTTATGATAGGATTAGACAATGGCCCAGCTTTTACCTCTAGAGTAACGCAGGGACTGATGGAAACCTTGGGGGCCGATTGGAAATTACATTGTGCCTATAGGCCCCAAAGTTCAGGACAGGTAGAAAGAATGAATAGAACTCTAAAAGAGACATTAATTAAATTATCCACTGAGGCTGGCAGTGAAGACTGGGAGGCTCTCCTTCCTTTCGTGCTCTTTTGAGTGCGCAATTCCCCCTATAAAATGGGGCTGACCCCCTTTGAAATAATGTATGGGACAACTCCGCCTATAATCCCTAATATTAAGACTGAATTGATAACTGTGAATAATAATAAAGGAGTCTTACAGGCACTGGAAGCCATACAACAGGTCCATGGAAAAGTATGGCCAAGGTTAAGAGAGATTTATGAAAATGGTCCTCCCCCTGACCCCCATTCTTACAGGCCTGGTGAATGGGTGCTAGTGAAGAGACATCGGCGAGAAACCCTCAAGCCACGATGGAAGGGACCCTACATGGTGATTCTGATGACGCCCACCACTCTCAAGGTCGACGGAATCGCATCCTGGGTTCATCATACTCACGTCCGACCGGCTCCCAATGACTTCCCCGCCGGCGAGAACCAGCTGATGTGGACAGCTTCCAGACACCACGACAACCCTCTGAAGATCAAGCTCCGCAGGAGAAAACTGGACGTCGATCGCCCTGGTGGACCCTCTGCCTCATCCTCTGGTGCCTGCCACCCGGTGGGAGCTCAAACCCACATCGGCCACCGAACCTGACATGGCAAGTGACCAGCCTCTCGACGGGTGACGTGCTCACTGCGGCATCCAGAACTGCACCTCTGAACACGTGGTTCCCCGATTTAATCTTTAACGTTGATGATCTGGTCGGGTTCGATCCATGGCCTCGGCCATCGCTAACCCATAACACCCCCAACCTGGGGTTCGGCGCAGTCAGTTTTTACATCCCCAGCCCCCCTAATCGATATTTCTACGTTTTCCCTGGACATGTAACGGAAAGGGCCCAGAGAAAGCGTTGCGGGGGGGGGTGACCAATATTATTGTGCGTCCTGGGCCTGTGTCTCTACCGGCCATATTTGGTGGACACCCCCTTACAAAGATGATCTAATACAAATGAGTCTCATAGATAGTGCCCCCTCCCCCAGTTTGTTGCGTATTCAGTTTACAGAGAAAGGCAAGAAAGACAACCGATGGCGCAGTTCAGGGTTGATCTGGGGGCTCCGAATCTATAAACAAGCCTCCCATGACCGAGGGGCCTTATTCCAAGTCCGATTAACAGTGCAGATGCCCAGGATTAGCGTAGGGCCGAATAAAGTGATCATGCAAAAGGTCCAGCCTATTTGGCCCACTCTCCCTCCCACTCAACTCCCTCCACTCAACTCCCTCACTCTTTTAAAAGCTCTATGGGAACTGGAACTGGAAAAAGACCATC
>PVJS01051379.1:0-13993 GCA_004027185.1 Glis glis
GAGGAGGAGGAGGAGGAGGAGGAGGGGAAGCTATTCTGCTGCTATTGAGGGCACATGGCTTCTTAGGGTGTACTTTTCTAGATGTGGAAACAAAGTTTAAAGCAATAAATGAAAACACAAAAAAGTAGCATGGTAGTGCACATCTGTCATACCAGCGACTAGGAGACTGAGGCCTAGAATCACAAGTTCAAGGCCAATCTGGTAATTTAGTGAGACCCTGTCTCAAGTTAAAAAAATTAAAAGGGCTGGGGGTATAGCTCAGGGGTAGAGTGCCCCTGGCTTCAATCCCTGGTAACACACACACAAACAAACACACACACACACACACACACACACACATATACACACACAACCAACCAAACAAAACCCCCACAAGGTACTGTGAACCACATAGGAAATGGTATATCCATGGACATCTAAAAATTGAGTGTCATGCCTGGTGTGGTGGCACATACCTGTAATCCCAGTACTTGTGAAGCTGAGACAGGAGGATAGCAGGTTCGATAGAGGTCAGCCTCAGCAACTAGTGAAAACCTGTTTCACAATAAATAATAAAAAGGACTGGGGGTGTAGATCAGAGGTAGAATGCCCCTGAATTCACTCCCTAGTACCAAAAAATAAAAATAAAATAAAATAAAAATTGTCCAGTTTGCCCACCTAATCCTGGAATGTGAACTTTAGCAATACTGTATAGTTAGCTTTTCATGAATATAATAGAATACCTGAGACAGGGTAATTTATGAAGAAAAGAGGTTTATTTAGCTTTTGGTTTTGGAGGCTCAAATTCCAAGATTGGACTGTGGTGAGGGGGCATTGGTTCAGCCTCTGTTGAAGGCCCAATGGCAGATGATGTCACATCATGGCAGGTGTGGTGGAGGGCAATGGGTCTCATCTCAGACAGGAAGCCAGAGAGCTGATAGGGCAGGATCAGACTTTTTAAAACCCCTCTTGGGAGAACTACCAACTACCAACTGGTCCATGAGAACTACCTTAATCTCAATCTCTCTCTTTCTCGCTTTCAGCACTGGGTATTGAACCCAGGACCATTCTACCTCTAAGCTACACCCCCAGCCCTTTTTGTTTGTTTGAAACAGGGTCTTGCTAGGTTGCTGAGAGTCTCACTAAGTTGCCGAGGATCTTCAAACCTGTGATCCTTCTGTCTCAGCCTCCTAAGTATTGGGATTACAGGTGTGTGCCAACACTCCCGGCTCTATTTTAATCTCTTTGGAGGGCACTCCCTCAATTAACCTAACTACCTCACATTGGGCTCCATCTCTGAAAGGTTCTACTACCTCCCAACATCACCACCCCAGGGACCAGGCCTACAGTACATAGAACTTTGGGGGACACTGAAACCTTATCTAAACCAAATCAAATACAAAAACAAAACAAAACTAAAACCTCAATCATATTATCATATTTGCTTAAACTTGGAAATTTGAAAAATTAGATCTAAAATGAAAAGGCTATTATCATTCCTAGGGAATAATGGGTGACAATCTACAAGATAACTACTTACATAATTGTTAAATATAAAACGGACTCAAAATGGGAACATATGAAGATGCCGATAGCAGGAAATAAATGCTGTTTTAATATAACTTTGAGGATGGTTCTTAACTCCCTTTCTTTGGCATATCCTAAATAATGCCCTCTGTGTTTCTTCCTTTGTTAGGATTTAAAATACACCAGGAGAAAGGGATCAGAAATTCCAAGTTAAACTGAAGCAATGCCATTTAACTTACACTTTGATGGTACTGTCACATCTGTGGGCACCTATATAATTATATTATATAATTTTCCTCCCTCCCTTCCTTCTTTCCTGTTTTTGTACTGGGGATTGAACCCAGGGCATTCTATCTCTGAGCTACATTCCCACCCCTTTTTACTTTTTATTTTGAAACATGGTCTTGCTAAGTTGCTGAGGGTCTCGCTAAGCTACTGAAGCTAGCCTCCAACCTGCCATCTTTCTGTCTCAGTCTCCCAAGTACTGGGATTACAAGTGTGTGCCACGCAACCACACTTGGCTATGACTTTTTTCTTTAAATCAACCTTAGGTCAACTTAATTTTTAAAATTTACCCTCTAGATGCTGGGCACAGTGGCACATGCCTGTAATCCCAGTGACTCAGGAGGTTAAGGCAAGAGGATTGCAAGTTTAAGGCCAGCCTGGGCAACTTAGTGAGACCCTGTCTCAAAATAAAATGAAAATGTAGCTTGGTGGTAGTGTTTCCCTACCATGCCTCAGGTCCTGGGTTCAATCCCCATCACCACAAAAAAAAAAAAAAACAAAAAACTTACCCTCTGACTTTGGGTGTAGCTCATTGGTAGAGAGAATGTTTAGCATGCACAAGGCCCTGGGTTCAGACTTCAACACACGCACACACACACACACACACACACACACACACGAAACAACCTCCTTCTAAGCAATGGCACTGATGAAAATTGGGATTGGTGTACTAATTATATTTTATTCTAGTATTTACTAAAAGAAACACATACTTGTTCAAATGCAAAAGTCTGTGTACTACTTAAAACCATTTGCTTTCCCAGGGTGACATATATCCCATCATAAAAACATATTATACAGGGGCTGGGATGCTGCTCAGTGGTAGAGCACATGCTTAGTGTGAAGCCCCGGGTTCAATCTCCAGCACCAAAAAAAAAAAAAAAAAGGACACTAGATATAAGGATATAAGATAAGATACAAATATCTAAGCTTATGATGTATTCCAAACCAATCCTTTTCAAAATGTAAAACTGTAAATAAGCTTTTGTTTTGATATTGGGGTTTGAACCCAGGGGCATTCTACCTCTGAGCTACACCCCAAACCTTATTTTATTTTTTAATTTTGAAACAGGGTCTCACTAGGTTGTTGAGGGTATTGCTAGGTTGCTGAAGCTGGCTTCAAACCTGTGATCATCCTGTCTCAGCCTCCCAAGTACTAGAATTACAGGAGTGCCCACAATGCCCAGCAGAAATAAGCTTTTGATTTTTAAAATCTGAAAAAGATAGTACTAAGCCAGAAGTTATAGATCACCTACAAAGCTATAGGCCAATGCAACTAATTGACATTCAGGCAAACAAACAAGCCGAGCCTTAGCGGACAAAATATCCCTCAGCTTGGTTGAGCAGCGAGGGTGCGGCTGAGCAGAGATGGCATCCACAGGAAGTGGCCTTAGCCAGATGATTCTGTACTTTGTCTCATCATATGCAGTAGCTCAGAGGAGACAAAGTAGACAGTGGGTTTCCCAGAGATGGAATAATCAAGGGAGGAAACAGTTGATTGTTTGGGGAGTGTTAGAGGACTCTAAGACATTACAAATATGTTGCTGAAATGACCATAGTTTTTTTCTTTTGGGGGAGGGGTATTAGGGATTGAGCCCAGGGGTATTCTACCTCTGAACTACACTTTCTATTTTATTTCCCATCTTGAAAAGCAACTTACTAAGTTGCTGAGGGTTTTGCTAAGTTACTGAGACTGGCCTTGAACTCTTGTCTCAGCCTCCCAAGTACTGGGATTACAGGCATGAGCCATTGCATCGGGCTGGAATGAATATCTTTATACTAACCCAGAAAGGCAAGTGGGGTGGTTGTGGTGCTATATGGGAGGAAATTTAAAATAATCATCATTACTGTATTATTTATTAAAGAAAAGAAATCAACAGGAGAATGGTTAAGCAAATGATTAACCATTATGATTGGCTATCATGGAGTTATTAAAAACAAGTGTTTTTCATAGGGTTACTTCTGGGGAGCTATCTAAATGGGTGTGTTTAGTTTTTAAAAATTCTTTGAGCTGAGCGTGGTGGCGCACGCTTGTAATCCCAGTACTTTGGGAGGCGGAGACTGGAGGATCCGGGTTCACGGCCAGCCTCAGCTCACTCTCTCTCTCTCTCCCCATCTCTCTCTCTCTACCTAGTGAGGCCCTCTGCAACTTCGTGAGACCTGGTTTCAAAATAAAGTATAAAAAAATAGGGCTGGGGGTGTAGCGTGGAGGTAGAATGCCTCTGGGTTCAATCCCCGTACCGCAAAAAAAAAAAAAAAATTCTTTGAGATGTACATTAAGGTATGTGCAAGTTCATATATATGTATATACATATATATACATATACATGTTACACACTTCTGTAATTTTTTTTTCTTTTTTTGTGGTACTAGGGATTGAACCCAAGGGCATTCTACTTCTGAGCTACACCTCCAGCCTTTTTTTTTGAAACAGGGTCTCTTTAGGTTGCTGCTAGTTTCACTAAGTTGCTGAGGCTGGTCTCAAACCTGCAATCATCCTGTCTCAGCCTTCCAAGTACTGGGATTACAGGCATATGCCATGATGTCCAGCTTCAATAATTTTTTTAAGTCAGTATCTTTAATGATTAGGGAAATGCTTCTAAGGAAATATTGAATTTGAGAAAGAAATTGGTTAGCCAGGTGTGTTGGCGCATGCCTGTAATCCCAGGACTTGGGAGGCTGATTGCAGGTTCAAGACCAGCCTCAGCAACTTAGCAAGACTCTCAGCAACCTAGGGAGACCCTGCTTCAGAGCAAAAATAAAATAAAAAGGATTGGGAATGTAGCTCAGAGGTAGAATGTCCCTGGGTTCAATCCTCTGTAACACACACACACACACACACACACACACACACACACAAAAATAGAGAAGTTGGTTGATAAGACTTTTAAAATGCAATCTGGCTACCAACTCTATCTCCCCACTGATGGCCAAGGGTAATTTAATCCTCTGATTGGTTAAACCAGGGGATCTACTTCCTTTACTTTCTAAGTGCATCCTGTAGGGTGTGTTTCATTTAGCTAGACAGTATAAAGAGCAAAGTGATTTGAAGGAATTGATCTAAAGAAAAGTATCAGAGTCAGACATGTAGAACCAGGAGCCAACTGTCTGTCCAGAAAAGAGCCTGAGATCCCAAATGGCAGAAACAAAGAGAATGTGTCCTCTTGAAGTCTCCATTTGTTTTCTTTCTTTTCTTCCCCTTCCTCCTCCTTCTCATCTTCAACTTAACTCGCATTTTGCCCCAGCAGCAGCAATTGGCAACTCTGGTCTCTTTGTCCTGCAGTGTCTGATTCTGTCCCTCCTAAGACCCTGCCACTGCGTCTCAGGTGCCCTTTGCTGCATGACTGGTAGCACTGCTTATTCGCCTCTTATTAATTTGCTCTGATCTGATCTTGCTCCCAGAACCAGATCTGATCATTTCCTTCTCTTGCTTAATATCTCTCCTTCTCCATCTATCTTTTTCTTTCCCTCTCTTTCTCCCCAGTGTCATGATTTTGGACCTCCAAAAGAGTGAATAAATAAATCACTTTCTCTCTCTTTCTTTCTTCTTTCTTTCTTTCTTTCTTTCTTTCTTTCTTTCTTTCTTTCTTTCCTTCCTTCCTTCCTTCCTTCCTTCTTCCTTCCTTCCTTCCTTCCTTCCTTCCTTCCTTCCTTTCCTTTCCTTTCTCTCTCTCTCTCTTCCTTTCTTTCTCTTTCTCTCTCTTTTCTTTTTTCCTTCTTTCTTTCCTTCCATCTCTCTCTCTCTCTCTCTCTCTCTCCTTTCTTTATTTCTGTGTGTGTAGGGCCTTCTTAGAACGCACACTGAGATTATCATCTTGGACCGGCCCAGTTTGAATACATGGTATTTGGCTGGGTGGGATCTGTCCATAAGCGGATACATTCCAAGGGACCTGATGTAGTCTTTTTTTTCCCCCTCTCCCACTCCTTTTTATTTGGACACTGACAGGGCAGGGAGTGGGGGACATGCTTTTGCTAAGATACCCTATATCTTCACATCTAACCTGAGTATCTGCCCTGCAAGATGACAGATGCGGGGCTCTGGGTAGGGAGCCACTCCCCTTCTCTTGTGAGATTTGCTTGCAGGGGAAGTATGGCACCTTGGAAGGGACTCTGAGTAGAGGTCAGGGAATGGCCTCTGCAAGGGAGGCTCAGTCGGAGGAGCCTGAGGCATGTAATGCAGCAGGCAGGAAGAGTTGCCAGGGATCGGCAGCACATGGTGTGAGCTGTCCAGTAACTGGTTTATGCTGTCCTTTGGTACCTCTGTCAGCAGGACAGGCAGCTCCAGCTGGTGAGGGTCCTCACTACCGAGGGCACGAAGCTGGTGGGACAACACAACATACGTGGCTGGCAGGCTCCCCCTCGTGTCTGAAGAGTACATAGCAGGTATAAGGAGGAGGCAGAAGGAGAACAGTAGGACCAAGACACAGGTGCTGGTGCTGCTGGTTCTGTTTGATATCTCAACCACCAGAGCCTGGAGTTTCCTCGGCTGATCTAGAAGGGACAGGTTCTGTTCCTCCAGAAGCTGTACTTTGCTCTGTAGCTCCAGGTTCTGGGCTGTATATTTCAAGACCCTGCTCTCTAAACCCCCCACATACACCTTCTTCTTCCTGCGGCTCTCTTGAGCAGACCTCTTGTTTCCAATCTTCCTCCGTACTTGTTTCAGAGCTTGCTCCTCCATCTTAGTGAGAGGAAGTGTCCCAGGCAGAGCAAACCCGTCCTTCTCCAATAGCCTTTTCTCCTCCTCTGTCAGTATCAGTTGAGCAATCTCCTGTTCTGCTGGCTCCTCCACATACGGTGGAGTCATCTGAGCCTCCTCCTTTCCGCAGCTCCCACTATCTAGATCTGTGGAAACATGTTCTTGTGGGAGTAGGTGTGATCATGGTGGACAGGACAGGAGTTGGAGGAACTGAGAAAGTCCAATGATGGTGGACTCAGCAGGGAGTCTAGCAAATCCTCAAAGTCCCAGTTGCTCAGTACCTCGGGGGGCGACCGCTCCCAGTCCAGTGGAGCCTCCAGGGCCTGATCTGGCACAGCCCCCAAAGTTCCGCTTTCTTCCAGCAGGAAGCCCAGCAGGTCCTGGTCACCAGGGTCCAACGCCAGCTCCATTTGGGACGTCTATCTGGTCCTTCTTCTGCTGGGCTTCCCCGCTGGGGACTAGCCGTCGCCCTCCTGATGTAGTCTTTAAGGTGTGGTCTTTGATATTGTCTCCACCCAGTAATATTTAATCCCTACTTCCTCTAAGCTTGTCACATGTGTGCCTCACTGACCTTCTTTATCATAACTCATGACAATTGTTAGCATCTGTGTTTAACTTTTATGATGCCTTGTCTAAAGTTTCTATAAAAGTAAGGTGTTGGCTACAGATGGTCAGGAGAATTGTCATCTATCACCTCCCCAACTCAAATATTAAATATAATTTTCTCCAAATCTGACTCCGTGTCATTTTCGTGAGAGACTATTGTCAGGAAGCTGCCTAGAGCAGTGACCTTCCATGGCAGGAACCCCGGAATAATTTTCAGGAAGCTGCCTGGAGCAGCAACCTTCCATGGCAGGACTCTGGAGCAAGCAGTGTCCACTAGAGCCTGTGTGTGTGTGTGTGTGTGTGTGTGTGTGTGCGCGCGCGTGCATGTCACTGGTGATTGAACATTCTACCTCTGAGCTACACCCCCAGCTCTTTTCATTTTTTATTTTGAAACAGGGTCTCCGTGCACCTATGATTCTCCTGTCTCAGCCTCCCAAGCACTGGGATTACAGGCCTGTGCTACAGTGCTGGCTTAAATAAACCTTTTCTTTTTAAATTTCCAAGCTTTAGGTATTCTGTTACAGCAACAGAAAACAGACTAAGAAAGAATAAATGACAATCACTACTGATCATGCTGATTAAAATGCCAACTAGCACATAGTACCTACAAGTCACTTCCAGTTTCTTCTTTACAGGTTTATAACAGAGATAGTGTAGAAAAATTGGTTGTCTATGGTCTCAGAGCTTAGCATCGAGAGTTAAAGGGATAGTGATCACATTTTATGTGAACTCTTCCCAAATATTCAACTGCACTACTTACAAAGCATTTCAAAAGAAATGGTAAAGAGGGCATTACTACTTTAGTATTTTCTTCCTAATCACCACTGATTCTGATGTTGGCAAAGCTGCCTATCAGGGAGTGGACAGAGTTTCCTCTCCTAGAGGCAGGTAGTCCAGCCACAAACCAGCTGTGGGACCCCGGTAATTCCCTCTTGGGGCCCAAGGTTCCTATTGTGCCCAAATAGGATGGATGAAATATTCTTTTATTTAATTTTACAGCTAAAGGCAGTGCTTTGTCAATTTTCAACACATTAAGCAGGAAAATGTAAAATATCCTTCTCCCACCATGCTCCTCTTCATATAGCAAGAATTTTACAGGAAGAAATGAAGTTCTGCTGAGTGCCCCAGGTTCTTTTTTTTCTTCCCTAGTATTAATAAAATACTATAACTTCTCTCCTGTATAAATAGTTTTAATTTCTCAGCCTGTCTTTGGCAGTTGATAACTGGCAACTTAAAATTTGAATGTGCTTTTGGGCCTCATTTTCCAGGAGCAATTCATTACAATAGCTAGAAATGTTGGATTATTTCTAAGGAAGTGTTTTTGTTTGCTTCACTTGTTTTTTTTAGCTGTATCTATTTCTTCAGAAACACCTTTTAAGCTACAGAAATTCAGATAATTATATATTTATTTATTTATTTATTTAAATTATATATTTATGTATGTTCTCCTTGCAGAGAATCTGTGCAGTTCACATAGTACAAATGGCACCTTGATTTAGTTGCATGGTCAGTCTGAGTGTCTTAGTTAAATCAATGCCTCAGGTAGAGCCACCGGCCTAAAGATGTATGGGGTGGTGTTTTCTGCATCCTCAACTTACTAAAGAGTTTTTTATAAACAACTTTGCTTCTAAATTGTTTAGGACTTATGTTGAGGGCCGTCTTAGGACCACACATTGAGATTAACATCTTGGGCCAACTCGTCTGTGTACAGTGCCTGGTCGAGTGGAATCTGTCTGCAAGCGGACAAATTCCCTGGGACCTGATAGGATCGATAGCGTGTGGACTTTGATGTCCTCTCCATCTACTAGTAATGTTTAACTCCTTCCTCTCAACTGTTTTATGACCCCGCCTTGCTGCCTGTCTTTATCTGGACCTGTGATACTCGCTGGTTCCTGTGTTTAATTGTTTTTATGATGCTTTGTCTAAACTGTCAATAAAGGCAGGGCACTGGCTACTGGAGGCATATTTTTGAGTTGCCTCCTCTCTGGCTGACCCCGATACTAAAATAACAATCTTGGACCCAGAGTCGTTCATGTGAGGGACTTTGGCAAGCAGCAACCACGGCACTGATCCAACACAACTGGCGTTCCAACGTGGGGTGAGAAACCTTAGAGTTTTGGTAAGTCACTCGCATCCCTTCAACTGCCAAGGTCATGACCAGTTTGGAAGGGTAATTCCACAGTCGGATAACTATGGGGAATAATTTATCTCATATGACGCATTATCATAATTTGCTTCACTGCTTGCTCAAAAAAGAGGGAGCTTCTGTCAGTCAGCCGACTGTAAAGGAATTATTAGATTGGGTTACAGAAGCCTGCCCTTGGTTCCCCAAGGAGGGAACATTGGATCCTGAGGTGTAAGATCAAGTAGAACAAACTTTGAAACAATTTCGACGTCAGGAAATGAAAGTACCAGTAACCATCTTTTCTACTTGGGCTCTTGCTAAGGCTTGCTTAGAAACTTTTCACGAGACCCAAGCTCTCCCTGTCGTTAACAAGGAGACCCTTCAAAATGAGGCACACCATACTGCTGCTCAGCCTTCGGCGCCTCCTGAGCCGGCCGCAGAGAAAAATGACAGTAAAGATAACGGATAGTCTTTTCCCTCCACCAGCTCAGTGGTCTCCCAGTAATCCTTTTAGGAATGATTTGACTCCTTGTACCCCATTGTATAAGGCTATAAAAAAGGGACTAAATGTGGGACAAGGTGACGGTGATTCTATTTTTCAACAAATCATGTCCATCTATCCTGTTATACAGGGTCCTGATCCAAATAATTTGCAGCAAATTTTAAGAAAACATGTTCTTTTTGACTTTAAATTAAAAAAAGTCTTCAGTCATTATTTACTGATTCTTGCTTAAAACAATGTTTGGTTTTTAAAATATAGTGAGGGATACATATCTCAGGCTTTAAAAAAACATTTTAAATCATGCTATCCATAAATACTTATCCCTGGAGTATATATTAGATAAAAGGCCAAAGACTTTAAAAATAAAGAAAAAACTAGTTTTTGTTATCCAGTTTGGCTCTAATGTAAATTTAGAAATAAGTTCATTCTAAAAAATAATCAAAATCTAAATATTTAAAGTTTTCCTCCCTAAAAAATAAGCGGTGGTAATGTCTGATGTACAGTCTTCCTCAAAGCGACAAGTGGCCACCTAAATTATTTCATTTAGTGTCAGCTTTGACTGGTGGACTCTGCCTCAGGTATCTCCTGCTGAATAGACTTTCATATTTGTGTCCATCTTGTAGTCTGTTGTTCACTGGCATAAAATAGATATATATAATCAGGCACAATGCTTAGTGTCCTGTCAATAAGAAATAAGATACCTGACAAATTAAAGCTATAAGATATTTGTTTTCTGTCTCTATGTATGTCTGTATGTGTGTATTGTCTGTCTATGGTACCAAAAATTGGCTTTCAAATAAATGAGTACTCATAAATTAAAAATAATAATAATAACAACAACTAAAATGGATCCAAATACCTTTCAGTTCACATGACCTAAATTCTCAAAAAATAAGTTAATTCAAATTTGTTGATAAAAAAGGAGTAAAAGATATTATTAAAAATTATTATTAACATGATTCTTTTCCAGGATGCTTGCCAATCAGGATTGCATCTGTCTATTTTGTTAGATGTTTAAAGTATAATGACCATTTTCATTTAGTCTTTTTCCTTTACAGAAAGAAAAAAGGCTTAAAATACTAATTATGCTTGTTTAACATCTTGGTTTTCACAGGCAATCTAAAACAGCTATTAAAATTGGTAAATTGAGTAACTATAAATGGTATAAGCTTTCATAAATGTCCATCCTTAAAATATCTAAATTATGTAAATTAAAATGCTAAATGCCAATTGCTAAATATAAAGTATTCTTGGCTTTTTAACATCAGCAAAAGACAATATATTCAAGTATATGGAATGTGTTCTTCATATGGGTAAAAGCAGATTAAAATTACCTTCTTTTGGACATTAACTAAACACAAATTACTGAGTTGAAATTTTTATCAAAATGTAATTCTATATACAAAAGGGTAAAGAATTTTTAGGCTATGTTTTGATTAACAACTACTAAAAACATAAAGTATTTTATCTTACCTAAAAAAGGTAATTTATTCAAAATAAAAGATTTCTTATAAGGGTTGGTTTTAATATAAAAAAATAAATAAAAGGAGATATTTAGTAAAATGAAGAGGTATTTTAGTAAGAAGGTTAAAGGAAAGAGGAAAATGCTTTTAGATGGGAAAGGATTTTGCCACGGCCCTGCCTCCTACAGAGTCTGCATGAACCTACATGCACAACGTGGCAAAAGCTTCAAGGAAGTATGCCCGTAGAAAAAGGTGGCCTGGCAAGATCCTGTTTTCTTGGCTGTTCTCTCTTTGCTGTAAATGCCACGGCCCTGCCTCCTATGGAGTCTTCGTGAACACGCGCGACGTGGCAAAAGCTTCAAGGAAGTATGCCCGTAGAAAAAGGTGGCCTGGCAAGATCTTCTGTTTTCTTGGCTGTTCTCTCTTTGCTGTAAATTTCTTGTATTCTCTTAATCTTTAACAGGTATGGCTCAGTGAGCGCAGTGTTTTGTTCAAAATCATCAACTGTGCCTTATGAGAAAAATAGGCGGGTCTTTCCCAGGAATGTGACTTTGGCCCCAAACGCTCCTGTGTTCTTAAAAGCTATTTTTGGATTAGCCCGAAAGGGCAGAGGGGGCTCAAGAACAATTGTGAGTAGGTTACAACAGGTAGAACTTTTGTGGAAACTTCATAGAAATGGTTTTAGGGATGGTTTGAAAGAGATTTAGAAATTTGACACAAAGAGAATTATAGAAGTTTAAAGTAAGAAAGCAATAACAGGTACTAGGTTAGATATTAAACTCTTGCCCTGTAGCCATTATCTCAATTTCCCATTATAAATAGTTTAGGTGCAAAAAACCGCGTTTAGCAATTGCCCACAGCATTATGCAAAATAAGACGTATGCTCTGACGTGCCCGTGGCATTATGCCAAACAAGACTATGCTCTGACATTTATTCGCTCTTATAGCTTTGCATTGTTACTTTTTAGAAATCATTAAGAAATTATTAAGATTGTATAAACCGTAGGTATAAACAATGATCAGCTGATTATGTATTCTGTTTCCTTAATCATTGTGTATAAAATCCTTGCCTGAAGCTTTGCAAAATACACTCAGGTACAACTTCCTTGAGTTGTCTGTGTCTGTTTGTCACTTATCGCCCGACTCCTTGCCCACCATCCCGAGACCCCTGTCCCGTCGGTCTCAGTTTTCTGGCTGAGCTGGTCCGTCGCAGGATTTTACATGGTAAATTTTGTTCTAAATGATTGAGTTATTCATAAGGAAAGAGAGATGAGAACAAAAATTACAGGTTAAGCATGTTGCAGGAGGTTTGAGGAAGTTAGAAATGAATTATATAGGATAAGGCTTAATTAAAACTGGCTAAAAATTTTCTAAAAGTATTTAAAGGGTTTTCTAAAAATCACATTTAATGCCTTGATTCTATGTTTAAAACAATTAGGTTTTCTTAAGATACTTACCTGTTCTTGGTAAAATTTTTCAAAATACTAGCCTAAAAGCAAAGATTTTTTTCACATTTTATTAAGGAAGTTTCCTATATTTTCTTAAAACAATAGAGTTTCTTCTTGCTCTAGGTAACAATCTACTAAGGCCTAGCTAAACAAAAATCTTACATCTTCATCAAGATAATCTTTTGGTCAGATCTCTGGTCATTGCATTCTAGCAAAATCAGAGTTTAAAGGTCTGTGTTTTATTGCCTGTTAAGATGTTGCAGGTTGGAAGATCCTGTTGCAGGGTGAGAGCCTATCTGCTTCATAAACATTCAAACTAAAACCACAAATAAAAAATACAAAAAATTAACTGCCCTTTTCATGTTTCAGCTTAGTGATCTCTGTTGTTTCTCTGCCCCTTTTACACAAGGGAGAGAATCTAAATAAGCAAAAATCTACAGGTAAAATTCCAGTTTGTTCCAGCTAACCCCATACCTAACAAAAATAAATAAGCAAAGATTTATCTAAATGTTTCATAAAAGTTTCTCTTACATAAAAAAGTTTCATAAAAGATTCTCTTACAGTGTCTCAGAGACATGCAATGAAACTCATTCACTGACTCAACTTATTCCTCAGGTCTTCTAAACGGATCCCTTGGATGGAAAATGGAAAGGTCCATCTTCATTAATTACTCTTGGCAGAGGATATGCTTGTGTAATTAATGATGTTTGTGTTTAAATTCCAGGTAAAAATATCAGACCATAGCAAACAAACTCAAGAGATGACTGAAGAAATCAAAAGGCTAAAGTTTACCCCTCAGGGAGTGACAGTCCCTCGAGCAGTGAGGCCGAGGACAACAAGGTCACCACCCAGAGGGCTAAATTGAAATTGGATAGATTATTACTTAAACAATACTGCATATTTACCAAAATAGCTTCTTAGCACAAGGGATAGTTCTCAGTAGGAGTATAACTTTATAGGAAGATCCTTTGTGTGTTTCATGAAACATTACACAATGTTTTAAGCCTGGAAGACAGACTTGTCTAGCCTACATACCAAAGAAAGGGAAATCAAAAGGCACAATTAATTTTTCTTACCAGCTTCAGTTCTGATGCCTGGCAACAGGTTAATGCCACACAGTTAACTCCCAGGCTTTCAGTGCCCAAAAGAGACAGTGGGATCCATCAGATAAATTAAGATGGTCAAAATGTATAACTTACCCATCCTCCAAAGATGATTAACAGAGAAAGAGGTTATTGATTTGGGACCCCATAGGAGAGCTTCTAGATGGTTTTAGTCAAGCTGTAGGTCTAGATTACTGAAGCAAGTTAAAATAATATGTGCCCTATGGCAATACCATTTGAGATAGTGTCTTTGGCATTA
>PVJS01051380.1:0-13993 GCA_004027185.1 Glis glis
TACCAACACTGAGCTACACACTTAAAAATGGTTTAGATGGTAAATTTTACATTTTACATATCTTACACAATTAAAACACACACACACACACACACACACACACACACACACACACACACGAGTGCTGGTTAAGGTTTTCCTAATGTAAACCATCTACATATTATCCAGGGCACTGCAATGGCCCATTAGTTTACATGGATTATTTCGCACTATGAACAACCTACATCAAAATAGAGGAAAGGAGAGGTTTGAGGAATTCCACCCTTAAGCATTAAGAGAAAAAAAAAATAAAGGTATAATGGAACTTTGGAGGAAAATCTAAGAAAAGACACTAGAAGTCATAAAATACTATGAAGATTCCATCAGCTGTAAAGAATTTAAAAGTTTCTCTATAATTGTTATTTAAACCTTATATACTATCCTATAATAATTAGCAGTAAAAACCTTAAAATTCTAAGAAGGTGTTTTTTATGTATCTTTTATGTAATAGTTAAAAATACACTGAAAAAATTGTGTCCTTCCTTACAGACAATCTTGGAGAAAAGAACTGACAAGAAGTGAGTAGACAGCTGCAAGTATCCACTATTAACTCCTACTACAAACTATCTACTATTATCTACTATCCTTGGGACCTACAGAAGGAAGACAGCAATCCCTGAAGAGTTCATGGAGGTGAGGAGCAATTCAGAGGTTTATGGGCTGAAGTGATTGAATCTCTTTAAAATTTGTTCAAACATTTGAACTACAAACCTTTAAACACATCATTAACAACTATTTTTACTTTAGAGTTATTTGTTTTTTGGTGTATTTTTAGTTCACATAATTAAAAGAAACCCTGTATCTAATATTTTGACACCCACATCATGTTTTTCCCAGCACTAACCTTTTGGAGCCACATTCATTCACCAGAGCTGTACATCAACTGACTAAAAATGAAGATCTACGCTTCCAATAACAGTGCTTATGGTGATTCTAGCAGTGATGGTGGCTTACTAAGTACTCTTCTGCATGTTGAATAATCATATGGCCAAAGGAATGGGAAAAAAACTGAAAGACCACTTGGTTTCTATCCTTCGGTTTTGGGATATTCCAGTGGTTTTATAATAATGTTACTGTGTATCTGTACTGCTTTAAAGTGACATCATATGGCCTATGAGGTAATGTGCTGCATAACTATATTCAAATGAAGTTGGTGTGCAATAAATTAGCGCAGGTGCTATGGAGATCAGTGTGGAGATTCCTCAGAAAACTCATAATGGATCCAGCTATACCATATGATTCAGCTATACCTCCCCTGGGTATCTTTCTAAAGGGACTGGAAACAGAATATTATAGTGATACATGCATAACCACGTTTATAGCAGCACAATCCATAAAAGCCAAATTACGGAGCCAACCTAGGTGTCCAGCAAAGATGAAAGGATTACAAAATTATGGGATATACACACAATGGAATTTTACTATGCAATAAAGAAGAACAAAATTATGTCATTTGCAGGGAAATGGATGGACCTGAAGAACATTATGCTAAGTGAAATTAGTCAGTCACAGAAAGTGAAGGGTCATATGTTTTCTCTCATATGTGCAAGCTAGGGAGTAATTGGGATACAAGAGGGACTTTAGATAATGGAGGAGAAACCCCAGTGGAGTAATGGAGGTGGTCCAGGGGAGGGTGGCAGGGGAGGGATAATTAACAAAAGAAACACTTCCATTGATGTTATGCCCACATGTGAGAATACCAATGCCAATCTCAATATCATGTACGAAGAAGGGGAGGAGTGGGAAGGGAGCTGGGGAAAAGCTCACCAAGTGCTGTGTGCAAGTATGTCATTATCACTATGAACTACATTATGATGTGATAATACAATGCATCAGTGAAAGTATATTAAAAAAATGAAGTTGATGAATGCAACTTAATTTTCCAAATGTACCTAACTGGGCCCCAAAGTTGGAAGGAAAGATCAGGAACACTAGTTTCTTTCTCATTTCTCACTCACGCACTCTCTCTCTCTCTCCTTCTTTCTCTTCTGGTGGTGGTGGGGATCAAACACAGGGCCTCATGCATGCTAAGCAAGTGCTCTACCACTGAGTTATACCCTCAGTCCCAAGGACACTAGTTTCTATTCTTGCTCTAGAAACATGATTCTGACATAAAGTCATAATCCTTGAAATATAAAATTATTATCTACATTTATGCAAACAATTCTAAACATTGTTGACAATGACCATCTACTTTTGTTAGTTAGGGAAATATATGGCTAATATACCTACTCTAATGTATGCCTGTCTTTAGAAATTAATAAAATTCCAATGCCGAGTTGGAGTTTCCCCTTTAAGAACATAGTAACAGCCGGGCATGGTGGCGCACGCTTGTAATCCCAGTACTTTGGGAGGCGGAGACTGGAGGATTCGGTTTGCGGCCAGCCTCAGCTCTCTCGCTCTCTCTCTGTCTCTCTGTCTCTCTCTCTCTCTCTCTCCTTAGTGAGGCCCTCCGCAACTTCGTGAGACCCGGTTTCAAAATAAAGCATAAAAAAATAGGGCCGGGAGTGTGGCGCAGAGGTAGAACGCCCCTGGGTTCAATCCCCAGTACCTCAAAAAAAAAAAAAAAAAAAAAAAGAACATAGTAACAATGGGGAAATGTTTTCATCTTCACAGATAAGATTTTATTAATTTTTTTTGCCAATAAACTTATAGAGAACTTAAATGTTCTAAGTATACTTTACATAGAAAAATATTATCAGGTAAAGACAAGGTAAAACACCTCTTATGCATAAGGATATATACTTTTTCTTTTCTCTGCCTAGAAGTCTAAAATACTACACTTTTATAATCATATGGTAGGTCCAAGAATGTCAGTACCCAGTGAGCATACATTTATACCCAAAAACTTTTCCTCTGCTATTATCAGTTATGTTGTAGAAAGATCAAAGTGTCCTAATTCTGAGAAACACTACTTAAGACTCAGCTATGGCAGTAGAGGGAGTCTCTTGCTAGTTTAAATAGAATCATTTTTTCATTAAACCTCTTGCTTAAAAAGATCATACTGCATAGTAAACAGAATTCATGGGTTAATATCATAATTGCAATATATCATCAGGGGACTATTCTTCAGTGACCCAACCCTTCTAATAAAAATGCTTTTTAAAAGCTTCCACCATAGGACAAGAGGGACTTTTTGGAAATGAAACTTGGCTGCAAAAGTCCTTCTCTGTTACATCCAAGGGACACAAAACCAGCTTGGCTTTGCTGTCAACAGCCAGCAGTTAGACACCTGTGTTTAGGTCAAGACTTGGTGGAACTGCTGCGGTTTACTATGTCATCACCACGGAGCAATGACATCCCTCAGAGAGGGTGCCCTGTTCAAAGACCACCATACATACACAGGGCAGAAAGGATCCATATATTACCTCCAATTGCTCTAGTGCAAAAGGGGAACCGTCTTGCTGTAAGTTTTCAATAATCTGCTCCACAGTATTGGCTGAAAAACAACTATAAAAGAGAAAACACGTGATTTCATCAATGTGCATGTGACTTCCTATTTCTAAGCCATCAAAAAAATCTGAACACAGGCTTCTCTCCCAGTCCCTTTCCAATAATGAAAAAGTTTCCAACCTATTTTACAAGATGATGAAATAGCACATTATTTCCCTGGGTAAGAGTATCTGCAGTCTACTACCATTAGTGCAAAAATAAAACCTAAATCTTCTCTTTTTTCATTTACTTTCTTGCATCCATGGCACTTGTATGTAAATAAATATTTCAACTGTAGAAAAATTGATACTTCTAAAAATGAAGACTGTATGTATTATTTTCCAATAGCTTTCTTCTTCTTTTTTCCTGTCAATTTCTCAAATCGCTGCAAAAAAACTTTTGCTGACTGGCTTAATAAGATCTTCAGAGATGACTTTATAAAGATAAAATATAAGTTAATTGAGTATTATTTCCTATCCTCTCTTCCCCACTTTAAAAAAACAGACATTTTGCATTAACTGAATTAGCATGGAAGATTATTTAAATATAATGATTATTTCCCCCTGAAAGAATAGGCAAGAAGTTACTTTCAAAGGTAAATGAAGATAAAAGCACTATGTTACATGATCTCAGAAGTCAGTGCACTGCCAAATACAGTATAATTACAATATTAGCAAATTCAATTTAATGTAGTCTTTCCAAAGGAATAGATATACTTATCTTTTTAAATACCTGTTTATTTTGTCCATGTGTCCCTCAAGTACAAAAGACTTGTCTTGATCAATCTTGGACTATTTGAAAAGAAACAATTTTAAGTAACTCAAATCTTTTAAAATCCTCAAAAATTTCATATTTAATGATATACTTTGTAACATATTATCACTTTCAGTCAAATTACATCTAACAGTCTCATAAATAACTACCACCATATGCTCAAAATCCAGACAGTATGTAGTACTCTAAAGTAGCTCTTAGAAGTGGCAAAACCAAAAAAGGTCTTATATTTTTATTATATGTAATTTATATATATATATATATATTACATTATCATTTAAATTTATCCATGAATCTATGGGTCATAAGGGACCTCGGAGGTTATCCTGCCAAATTTCTCTGATCAAGAAATTTCCACTACATTTCTGGTATCCCCACAGCTTCAACTTCCAGGGAGAGAAAACAGTACTTCTCCAAGGAGCTCACACATACTTGAACAACTATAGTCATTAGGCTTTTGTTTTAATTCTGGACCAAAAATCAGTCCCCTCGTGTTTCTATTTCTAATTAATCTCTCACTTTAATCGTTTCTCATGTGGCACGATTTTGTGTCCACTCACAATCCAAGTCCTTCCTATGAACAAGTCCCAGTTTACCAAGGTCATTTGTACAGAGTAGAAACATACCTTAGCTACAGAGGAGGCTGGATCAAAAGCAAAGTACAATAGGGTTCCACCTTGTTTGTTTTGGATATAACACTTTTACTAATACGACTAACTGCGTTAGTGTTGAGGCAGGCCTATTATGCAGCTTATTTACACTGAGTTCCAATCAATTAACACTATCTCTTTTTTCTTCTTCAAATCTGTGCCCTGCAGGTTACATTTCTCCCATCCTATACTTATGAATTTAGTACTTTGGATGGTTCTCATTTATCTCTATTAAATTTTAAATTATTACTATTAAATAGATCACCTAAATCAAAGCATTTTTCACCCATATTCTTTTAACTAATTTAACTTTTTCTTAGTGTCAAATCAGTTTGATCAAAATGTTGTCAACATTCTCATCCAAATCATTTAAAAAATACTGAATCTGTCCAAGATAATACTGATTAATACTTGGGCATTTAACAGAACTCTTTGGTAGGGCCATTCCACTTCTGCACACCATACTCCATCCCATATTTACCCAACTTGATGACATGAGTGACTGTCAAGAGCTCTGACAAAAATGGATGAAATCTTCACATGTTCTGTATTCACATTCATTGCACCAAGTGCTTGGTGGCCCTGCCAATCTGCACTTGAGTACTTCAGTTCTGGGTAATTTTTTGGTACTATGTCTCTTAATATTTCCTTCATCTTCTCTGTAATGAATTCCTAATAGTTAGATATTGGACCTCCAATCTCTCCCATTTTCCACCTCCTTTTCCTTTTCTTTCTTTGAGTTTTCCCCAATTGTCAATCTGTTGTGAGGTTTTTCCCAGTTTTGCTACCTATCATGTTTTAAATTTCTTGTTCTTTTAATACTTTTCATTATAACTGTCATTCCATATGTGAAATATTGTCCTCTTAAGATAACAATTATAGGTCAAGTTTTTAAAGTTTTCCTTGCATTGTCTGCTTTCTTCTAGTGCCTTTTTTGTTTTGGTTTAGCAATACTTGTTTTTCTGTGAAGAACTAAAGCCCCCCCCCTTGGTACTGGGTATTGAACCCAGGGGCATTCTACCTCTGAGCTAAACCCTCAGCCCTATTTTATTTTATTTTGAAACAGGGTCTTCCTAAGTTGCTGAGAGTCTTCTGAGAATGGCTTCAAACCTGTGATCCTCCTATTTCAGCCTCCCAAGTACTAGGATTACAGGAGTGAGCCACGGTGTTAGGCAGGAAGCTTTATATGTAATGTCAACCACAACTATAGGACCATCAATTATATGATACATTATAAGATGATCAGGCAAATACCTGGGTATGTCATTAAAAGGGATCTACGAATACCAATATCTAGAGGGTTTCTTTTTCTTTCAGTGTACTACTTGGGTGTGGGGTGATATACACTGGGGCTACAGGTATTCCTTTCAGTATGTTCCTCTTCTCAGTATAGAACCTCAATGCACTTGCCCTTGACTAGACTTGTCTGACTTGGTCTCTCTCAGGAGTAAATTTCTACTCTGTGCCCAGGCTATGAGAAGACAGCTGTTCTTGGTTGTACAGGAGGAGGACTTTCAGAGGTCTAATTGCTGCTTACAAAAACTTAAGAGTTAGTTGGGCATGATGGGACATGCTTGTGATCCCAGCTATACAGAAGCTGAGACAGCAGAATTGCAAGTTTGATCCCAGCCTGGGCAACATAGTAAAACCCCATCTCAAAAAACAAACAAACAAACAAACAAACCCAACATAAACACACAAGAAATCTTCCTGTTTTTATGCCCCACTCTACACTCCAGTCTGTTTTGTTTTGTTTTGAACACTGGAGATTGAACCCAGGGCCTTGCACATGCTAGGAAAATACTACTTCCCCAGCCCTGCAACCCAGTCTTCATAGGGACCTGGTTCCTTTAGAAGGGTCTACAGCAGGAATCAGCTTGATTCTTCTTGGCTTTCCACCCTAAGTGTGATGTCAGCATTCTCAGGTCTAAGCTGCCTCGATCCTTCTGCTTTCAATCTTCCCAAATGTGGACATCAGTGTCTGCCATTGTCTCCTCTTCTGTTCCATTTGACTTAGTGGACTTATGACTTTTTTATTCTTTTATTACAAATTTAGACACATGTATTCAGTCATGATGTGTAACTAAAAATTGTGTGGTATTTTTATAGTCTTCACTTTTACAAGAAAATTTAAGTTAGATAACATAAGTAAGGAATTAAACAACACACTATATTTCATATATATATGTATGTGTGTATATATATATATACACACATACATATATATCAGAGTTTCACTTTAGCACCTCCACAAAAGGTGTAAACACTGACTCTCCGTTATGGAAATACCACGCTGTGTTGTGAAACAGCCTTGTAAGGGCTGATCACAAGGCCATGCACTGGAGTTCACCAACAGGGACACATCAAGCTGTGGGCTGCACAGTTAGGAATCAGCTCATCAGATGTCTGTCCCAAGGACAGTGAAGCACTGATCCTCTCATCTAGCTTTCAAGTAAATAAATCCTCAGGACACTTATTTACATCCACAAACTATAATATTTACCAACTTCTAATTCTTTAATCACTTCACTTTCCCATGAATTAAAACCCGAGGTTAGAACATTGACGAGATTACCTCCTTATGGTAGGTGTCCAAGACATCTGCAATATTTTCTTTTGAAGGAGATTTCAAGGCTAACAAATCTTCCTCTAACATGCCCAACTAAAAGGGAGGGGGGAAAGAAAACAGATTTGAAACCCCATAGAAACACAGAAAGCTTTTTTTAAAAAAATCTTATTCTTTTTTAGATCCTTATCTTAATATTATGATGCTCTCTTCAGATGAGCCAGAAATTCTGATTGAAGTTGAATGCACACATTCCCACAGAGCAAATGTTGTCTTAGAAGGAATAGACAGAGATGGAGGAAACTAAGAAGCACTTGAAATGTGGTACAGGCTGAGCATCCCTAATCCAAAATCCAAACATTTCTAGTCCCAAGCATTTCAGATAAAGGATACTCAACCTGTATTGTCATCAAAGATCTGACTTGTACATTTTGTTTTAAATTAATTTTAAGTACAATTGTCACATATGTCTAGTGGCTACTGTAGTCACTGCACAGCTCTATGATAAAGTCCCACTCACCTCTCCATCCTTCATCTCGCTATCCTACAGCAAAATGGGAAAATGGGACTTTTTCCTGTTTCCAAAATATAGATGTTTTTCCTGTCCTTGAGGTTTTTTAATTCTATATTTATTCTGTTTGAAATGACTTCTCCTGACAATATTCATCTTATAGCCAGCCAAACTGCAACCTCTATGAAAAAAACCTTTAGTCTTACAGGCAAGCTCTTCCCCTTCTAATGCTTTGAGTACTTTCTTTGTACATATCCTATTTTTACACTTATCACACTTTACTCTGCCAGATGACACAAGATGGTTATTTACCTCTTGTACCCACATCTAAGCCCATCTTCAATGTGTATTACTCATTTATGTCTTCTATAGGCCATGAGAATGGCAGTTTACCTGCTATAGACATTATTAGGTGAGCTGACTAGGAAAAGGGGTATGAATCAGCTCTCTCCAATCCTTAACTAAATTCCCCTATGTCCCTTCAAGGGTGTCCCTTCCAGAGAGGACAATGGAGTGCCTCTGTTTGCTTCCTGCTGTGGCTCAAGAAAAGGATGAGACAGCTGCTTAATGTGACTGAGGATGCCCAAAACAAGGAAAAAGACCAGAAATGTCAACCAAATGTTACACACAAGGCCTCATAACGGTGGTTATGACATCGAAGGGACAACTTTCAATTTATATGCTTCATACATTTTATACGATCAAATTAGAGAAATAACACCAAGGTTTACTAACATAAAAACTTTCACAGCCAGATTATAAAGCTTGTGATGATAATTCTATTAGCAACCAAACAATACATTTCTGTGCTCTCTGTTTTAGTTCAGTGGCTGGTAGGCCAGAGAGGATGCATGAGATTAAAGAATTATAATTTGTTGACAGTCCTCAGGGATTTATACAATAGTCTAACAGTCAATGCAATCTCTGGTATCAGTGCCCCAAACAGAAGAATGTTAGAAAGTGGGCAAATGTATACAGTGGGCCATCCTGTGTAACGCAGAGAATCTCAATAAAATATGTGGTCACCTCTTTAAAACACACACACACACACACACACACACACACACACACACACACACACCCCAATATGTTAAAAATACTAATAGTTAAAATTCAAATGTTTACTATGAGTTACTAGGCTAAGCATGTAAAATAAATTTTCTAATTTCATTTTTATAAGACTCTTTCTCCTATCCCAAAATACCCTTTGTTCAAGATTAGATATTCATTTGAAGACTGCATTCTTCCTGGGAAGCATACTTCCCCCCAAAGCTTCAAGAATAAAGTTCTTTATCTAAGACAGACCAGTAGGTCAGTGTATTTCACCCATGGTTCAGGGGTGAGCTAAATCAGCTGAAGTACAATAAATCCTAGGTCTCTTGCTGGGAATTCCCGGGGCAATTTTGTCATTGTTGTTGTTACATGTGACATGAGTTTCAACTATTATGGAAATACTATCACCCTCCTTTTACAGATAATCTGGGTGCCAAAGAAGCTAAAATCGAGCTAGAATTTAAACTCAGGAATCTGTCTTTACTCTTTGCCACTATGCTATCCTGTGCTATGAAAAATTGTCCATACTATTAAAAAAAGACAAAGATAAGTATCCTATTCCTTACAATAGTCATGCATAGAAAACTCAAGATCAGGGGCTGAGGATATGTGAGGCCTTGGGTTCAATTCCCCGTACCACAAAGAGTGAAAAAAGAAAAGAAGAGAGAGAAAAGACCATATTTTACAAATGCAATTATTTTAAATACACTAGAGAAATTTACAACTGAGAGAATCCTTCAGAAATGTCGTGTGTGTGTGTGTGTGTGTGTGTGTGTGTGTGTGTGTGTTATTGGGGATTGAATCAAGGGGAATCCTACCTCTGAGCTGTATCCCAGCTTTGTTTTATTTTTTATTTTGAAACTGGGTCTTGCTAAGTTGCTGAGGCTGGCTGCAAACCCGTGATCCTCCTGTCTCAGCCTCCCACATACTAGGATTACAGGCATGTGCCATTACACCTGGCTCAGAAATATCTTTATAAAATAAAAGCTTGTATTTTTATTTATAAATTTAGATTTCATATATTAGACTTTCTTAGAGTAGGTATTACTTTTTTTACAGCCTCTAATTATTCATTTTAAAATATTCACTGAAAGTGCCACACAAAATAGCACTGAATCCAGGTTTCATTATCTCTGTTTTGCATGAGGAAACTGAGAATTAGAAAGCGTAGGAACCTTCTGCAAGGTCAACATAACTATAAGAGATAGATCAGGATTCATACCCATGTCTACTAAAAACATGATCTCAACCACTGGTAATTCCTCTCCACACAAAACAAATATCCAGATAATTACCTTTTCAGAATCTACAAAGTGTGTAGCAATTCCTGTTCTGTACACATCTCTTCCTTTTAATCTGAAACCTGTCAATGCAAGGAAGTAACCCAGCTTTCCTTTAAGTCTTGGTAAGAAATAACCTCCACCCACATCAGGGAATAGTCCTGCAATGAAATGTAGCAAAAAGAGATAACAATGACTCAAATGAAAGGTAAACACAACTTTCCTTTTGGTTGCACAGAGTTTGAATCTATACTACAAATATTATTAAACTAAGTACTCCCTACAGTTGTCTGCATTTAATGCTCTTTGTAACTGTGCATCTGTTTTTGTGCCTGTTCCTACTTTTGGCTGCCCATCCCTTTTGAGTTTCTCTGCATTGTGGCTGTTCTTGGATTCTCTTGTTTATTCAAAGTCCTTCTATAACCTCACTCTCACGGTTTAACAACTGTTCTGGGCGGAAACCTGCCCTTGCTTTAATGCTTCTTCTCTTAAAAAAAAAAAAAGACTGTGTGTATTCCCCTTGAAATGAAACATTCCTGAATTATTTGTCCATGCTGGTGCCTAGCCAGGATGAGTGAGGCTGGCTGTGTTGGCCTGGGTGATTGTTCAGGTTGTAGAATGACCATGATTTTACATTGTTTATGGTAATGGAAGGACTGTCTGCTCCAATTTCAATTCCTTGATATACTTAGTACATCCTAGCAAGGAAGGCTTTCTACTCCACTGACTCCTCCAAAAAGAGGTTAAATTTTATACATCACTGGGTGATGTATAAAATCTCCTCTGTTCCAATTGGGGTAAAACTCTGATGCCAAGAAGAACACTGGGAGATAGCCTTCCTTGCTAGCCTCAGAATGAGCATATTTTCATGTTGTCTTCACCGCATTTGGTTTTGCTTCTGGTTTCATGTTCCTTTGAAGTATAGTCAGAGGAAATGCCAAATTCCAAGGGAAGAGCTGACTTTCAGCTTTGGAAAATACGCATCCAAAAGAAAACCAAACATTATAATCAACAAACTGACACAGGCAAAACTCTGGTTCCCACACCACCACCCCCAGATGAAACCTGGGATTTGGATGTGGCTCTGAAAATTAATATTTCTGTCTGTCTGTTGTGTATGCTAGGTGATACCCTCAGTAGGGATTGACTACTAGACTGTAAGTGTGTTTTATCAAAGTGTGTAAGAATAAAAATTCACTTGCACGAATTGAAAAGTAAAGAAATGACACTTGTGAACACATGAACATTAACGCTGTAGTTGATAGATCTTAAGCTGCTAATTGTTGAGAGAGAATTAAATTTATGTTCTGCCTGGTTGCTGCTGATTATCAGTAGCACTTTTACTGTATATACAAATTGAAATAAAGACCTCAGCTATTAAAAAAACTAAGTACTATACAATGCAATAAATATCACAAAAACTTGCTATGCTAACTTATTTGGGATAATTTTCAAAATCTTCATGTCTCATTTCTGTAGAAGTCAGTAAAGTATCTGAGGATCAATATATATATATAGTTTTGTGGTACTGGGGATTGAGCCCAGGGGCATTCTACCTCTGAGCTACACCCTCTATTTTATTTTATTTTTTAACTTTGAAATAGGGTCTTGCTAGGTTGCTGAGAATCTCACTACTTGCTGAGGCTGTCCTCGAACCTGTGATCCTCCTGTCTCAGCTTCTAAAGTACTGGGATTACAAGCATGTGCCACTATACCCAGCTCAATGTTTTATATATTTGAAGTTCTCAATAATTCTACCTAAATTTTTTTTACCACCAATTTACTTTTTAAGAATCTCTGAAATAAACATTGAAAAATATTTTCTTTCCATATGATAAGCATAGCAAAAATATACATAATCCAAGAGTTATTAAATCCATTATCATTTAAATCATTTCCAAAACTTCATCAATTATCTAATGTTCTAGATACTTAAAGATGGGTACAATAATCATTAGTCCTATTAAATAAGCAAATCGATTATCTAATACTCTACATATTTAAGGACTGATGCAATAACCATTAGTCCTATTAAATGAGCAAGTATATGACTAATGAAATCACATGCATTTACCCTTTCCCTAACCACCAGTATTTTCTCTTTTTATATATATTCATTTATTGGTGCATTGTAATCATACTTCTTGATGGGTTTCAGGGTAGCAGAATCATACATGCACACATTGCTCATTTAGCCCTCCCTCAAATCCCACCTTATTCCCTCTCCCTTCCCTCCCTTTCGTGCTCAGCATAGTGATTGAGTCTTAGAAGTTTGTGTATATACATCATGTGCTTTAGTGTGTTTCCCTCCACCCCTCCCCCAACTCCCTTAGTTAGGTCACCTTCTTTGTTCATCTAAAGTTTTCTTCTTCTTTGTCTGGAGTCCCTTCTAAGTCCCATTCTATCTAGCTTCCACATATTAGGGAGAATATCCGACTTTTCACTCTTTGTGACTGACTAATCTCACTTAGCATAATGTTCTCTAGTTCTCTCCATTTCCCTGCAAATGATGTAATTTTGTTCTTCTTTATGGCTGCGTAAAATTCCATTGTGTACATATCCCATAGTCTTGTAATCCATTCATCTGTTGATGGACACCATGGCTGGTTCCAAAGTTTGGCAATTGTGAATTGTGCAGCTATAAACATAGATATACATGCATTAGTCTGGTAGTTTGGTTTCATATCTTTTGGGTAGATGCCTAGAAGTGGTATTGCTGGGTCATATGGTAGATTCATTCCCATTCTTCTGAGGATCCTCCACACTGTTTTCCAAAGTGATTGCACTAATTTGCAATCCCACCAGCAGTGTACTAGAGTTCCTACTTCTCCACATCCTCGCCAACATTTGTTGTTGTTTGTGTTTTTAATGATTGCCATTCTAATTGGGGTTAGGTGATATCTCAGGGTATTTTTGATTTGCATCACTCTGATTGCTAATGATGTTGAACATTTTTTCATACGTGTATTGGCCATTTGTATTTCTTCTTTTGTGAAGTATCTATTTAGTTCACTTGCCCATTTTTTTGATTGGGTTATTTGTTTTTTTAGTCCTAACTGTGGGGAGCCATTTCTTTGGCTTCAGGCTCATAGATACAAACACAGCCTTAAGAGGTATAAGCTTTGCCAAACAGGACGATAAAGACTTGTTATTTGAGGAGAGACTTGATTGTTCTTCGACCCAGGAGGTGCAAGTGACCTCACCCACCCAGGGTACATGACTCCTAGGTGCAGGCCTGGCAAAATCCTTCTTTGCTGTAACCTTTTTATTAATGATTCTCTTAATCTTTAATAAATATGGCTCAGTAAGTACAGTGTTCTTTTCTAAATTATCAACTGTGCCCTATGAGTAAAACAGACGAATCTTGCCCAGAAAGTCAAACTCATAACAATGTAACTTTGGCCCATAACATTCCCGCACTCTTGCTTACATTAGCCCAGAAGGGCAAAGGGCTCAAGGACAGTTGTAGATGAGTTAACAACAGAAAGAACCTTTTGTGGAAACTTCATGGATATGATTTTGAAGATGGTCTAAAAAAGATTTAGAAATTTAGAACAAAGGAAATTATAAAAGTTTATAGTAAGAAAGCGATAAAAGGCACTATGTTAAACTTTGAACTCTTGCTCTGTAGCCATAACTCCAGTTCTCATCATAAATAATCCAAGTGCCAAAAAACCAGGTCTAGCAG
>PVJS01051381.1:0-13994 GCA_004027185.1 Glis glis
AAAAAAAAAAAAAAAAAATAGGGCCGGAGCCGGGCGTGGTGGCGCATGCTTGTACTCCTAGTACTTTGGGAGGCGGAGACCGGAGGATTCGGGTTCGCGGCCAGCCTCAGCGCTCTCTCTCTCTCTCTCTCTCTCTCTGTCTCTCTCTCTCTACTTAGTGAGGCCCTCCGCAACTTCGTGAGACCCAGTTTCAAAATAAAGGATAAAAAATAGGGCCGGGGGCGTAGCGCGGAGGTAGAACGCCCCTTCGTTCAATCCCCGGTAGCGCAAAAAAAAAAAAAAAAAAGCTTCGTGTCATCTGGTGGCACACGTCTGTAATCACAGTACTTGGGAGGGTGAAACAGGAGGATCATAGGTTCAAGGACAGTCTCAGCAAGTAGTGAGACTCTCAACTTAGCGAGATCTTGTTTCAAAATAAAAATAAAACAGGGCTGGGGGTGTAGCTTGGAGGTAGAATGCCCTTGGGTTCAAACCCCAGTACCACAAAAAACAAACCAAAAAAAAAAGAAGCTTTGTGTCAGTTCTCCCTGTACTTGGCCTGTGCCTAGAACCACCCCACAACACACTCCTGAAGCCTGAAAATCGGATCCTGCTAGAGACTGCTGGGAAAAGTGACAATGTGACCCATCAAGAGAGTAGGAGTAGCCGGGCGTGGTGGCGCACGCTTGTAATCCCAGTACTTGGGAGTCTGGGACTGGAGGATCTAGGTTCGCGGCCAGCCTCAGCTACTTAGTGAGGCCCTCTGCAACTTAGTGAGACCCTGTTTCAAAATAAAGAATAAAAAATAGGACTGGGGGTGTAGCCCAGAGGTACCCCCATGGGTTCAATCCCTGGTACTACCAAAAAAAAAAGACAGCCGGGCATGGTGGCACACGCTTGTAATCCCAGTACTTGGGAGGCTGAGACAGGAGAATCGCAGGTTCACGGTCAGTCCCTGCAACTTGTGAGGCCTTCCACAACTTAGTGAGACCCTGTTTCAAAAATAAAGAATAAAAAAATAGGGCTGGGGGTATAGCTTGGAGGTAGCGTGCCCCTGGATTCAATCCCTAGTACCACAAAATAAATAAATAAATAAATAAATAAATAAATAAATAAATAAGGCATAAGGTAAGTACCTTATGATCTCAGGTTCACGGCCAGCCTCAGCAATTTAGCAAGGCACTCAGCAACTTAGTGAGATCCCGTTTCCTGTTTCAAAATAAAAAATAGCTGGGCATGGTGGCACACAGCTGCAATTTAGGGAGACTCTTAGCAACCTAGTGAGGCCCTGTTTCAAAACAAAAAAAAAAATAAAAAAGGTCTGGGGGTGTAGCTCAGAGGTAGAAGGCCCCTGGGTTTAATCCCCAGTAACACACACACACACACACACACACACACACACACACACACACACACAGAAATAAAGTAATTGCAGAAAAAATATATATACATAAGAAAAAATAAATAGTAAATACCAGATGTCGAAATCTTTCCTCATGTAAACTTAATATATCTTGTTTATTTTAATTCCAATATTTTTTTTTTTTGCAGTACTGGGAATGGAACCCTGGGGCATTCTACCTCCGAGGTACACCCACAGCCCTATTTCTTATTCTTTATTTTGAAACAGGGTCTCACTAAGTTGTGGAGGCCTCACTAAGTAGCTGAGGCTGGCCGCGAACCTGGGATCCTCCTGTCTCAGCCTCCCAAGTACTGGGATTACAAGCGTGCACCACCATGCCTGTCCTGTTTTAATTCCAATTTTAAAGTCACAGCTTCAATCCCCAAACTCAGACCCAGGAAATCATGGCTGGCAACTCCCTCTGGACTGGTGAAGCGACCGGGAACTTTTGTAAGAAACTGATCACGAGGGGCTCCGTGGAGCCTTCTCCCCTTGCCCACACCCCTCGGCCCCTCACCCCCACCTCCCCACCTCTTCTCACCCCAGAAGATACCTGCTCGTTGACAGTCAGAGATGACTCGGACCCGGCTCCAGGATCCATGGTCACTTGTCAGGGTGGGGTGGGGGCTGGCCCACACCTAGTGCATCCTGGGTAAGATGGGATGGGAAAAGCAAAGGCAGGCATGACACAGTAGTTTAATTTCCAGAACATCTAGAAAAGTCAGAAATAGAATGGTAGAGGACATGGAGGCTAAGTTCTCAAGGATCTGGAAAAGGAAAGGAAACGAGATTCTAAGAACTTGAAAGTCTCACTTCCCGTAGGTTCTCACCCCAGGAGAACCTATACTCAGGAGGAGCCAGGAACATCTGGGCCTAGGGTGACAAGAGTAAAGGGAAGGCCAGGCATCTGTTCCCGGTTATTCCCTGGTCCAATGGGCGACCACACACAGAATCCAGGGCCAAGCTGACAGGTACTCAGAACCTTAAACAAAGGCGAGGAGCACTCTGGGTATCAGAGCATTCCTCAGAGGAGAAATCTGAGCAGACTTCCTGGTAGAGATGGTAATGACACAATTAACACAGTGGTCTCGAACTTTTATATGCATGATCACCACGTGGAGCATTTACTAAACATGCAGATCCCTCAGCAACTCTCCAGAGACTGATTGAGTGGGTGCGTCCCATAGATTCTGTGGCAGTGGCCTCGGGACCATAGTAGTCTGGACACAGGAAGTAGAACATCCCAAATGGTAGAACAGCCTACCATGAGCAGTAAGAAGGAGTGGGTGAACTCCATGTGAGACTGTCTTGTCTGGCTGGAGCTACAAATCATAGAGTTGTAAGAAACAAAGAAAATAGCTGGAAGCTGGGCGTGGTGGCGCACGCTTGTAATCCTAATACTTGGGAGGCTGAGACAGGAAAATCGCAGGTTCGCGGCCAGCCTCAGCAATTTAGTGAGGCCCTCTGCAACTTAGTGAAACCCTGTTTCAAAATAAAGAATAAAAAATAGGGCTGGGGATGTAGCGCAGAGGTAGAATGCCCCTGGGTTCAATCCCCAGTACCGCAAAAAAAAAAAAAAAAGAAAGCTCAGAAAGGCGCTCTAGAGGCCTCGCTTTCCCTTTCTTTTCCTCTTTCTCCCCTAGGGTGGGTGGTTGTTTGTTTTGTTTTGTTTTGTGGTGCTAGAGATGGAACCCAGGGCTTGTGAATGCTAGGCAAAAACTCTACCCTGGAGCCATACCCCCATTCCCTATCTCCCCTTTTTTTTTTGGTACTGAGGATTGAACCCAGGGGGCATTCTACCTCTGAGATATACCCCTAGTCCTATTTTATTTATTTATTTATTTATTTATTTATTTATTTATTTATTTATTTTTTGTGGTACCGGGGATTGAGCCCAGGGGTGTTCTACCTCCGAGCTACACCCCTGGCCCCTATTTTTTGTACTTTATTTTGAAACAGGGTCTCACGAAGTTGCGGAGGGCCTCACTATGTAGCTGAGGCTGGCCGCGATCCCAGATCCTCTGGTCTCAGCCTCCCAAGTACTGGGATTACAAACATGCGCCACCACGCCCGGCCTTATTTTTTAATTTTGAAACAGGATCTCACTAAATTGCAGAGGCTGGCCTTGAACCCAGATCCTCCTGTCCCCCCCCCTCCACATACTGGGATTACAGGCATGTGCCACCATGCCCAGCTCCCTCTTTACAATTCAGGTAAAATTCTGTTACGGTCTGAATGTTTGTGTCCCCTCCAAATTTATATTTTGAAATCCTAATCCCAATATCATGATATTAAGAGGTAGGGTCACTGGAAGGGGATGAGGTCAATGAGTAAGATGCCCTCATGAATAAGGTTAGTGCTTTTTATTTTTAATTCTATGTATTTATTTATTTATTTATTTTTGTGTGTGTGTGGTACTGGGGATTGAACCCAGGGGCATTCTACCCCCACCCCTATTTTATTTTGAAACAGGGTCTCACTAGGTTGATGAAAGTCTCACTACTTGCTAAGGCTGTCCTCTAACCTGCTATCCTCCTGTCTCAGCCTCCCAGGTACTGGGATTACAAGCGTGCACCACCAGGCCCGGCTTTCCTGGGTGATTTTGTACATGGGAGTCTTTCATGAATTTTTCAGAGAACTTATCAATCTACTACTGCTTCTGGACAGGAATTAGGATGAGCCAAAGAAAGTTGTTACATACAGAGCTGGGTGCTGTGGCACAGAGGATGGCAAGTTTGAGTCCAATGTGGGCAATTCAGCAAGACCCTGTCTCAAAATAAAATAAAAAGGGGCAGGGGTATAGCTCAGTGGTTAAGCGGCCATGGGTTCAATCTCCGGTAAAACACACACACACATATACACACAAAAAAAGAAAGAAAAAAACAAAGAAGCCAATTAGCAAGTCATCTGCAAATTCAAATAAGAGGCACAGACAAAATTGAAAGATGTAAAGATGTGCAACGTGAATTTGGGGCTATTATGTCTTGACACATACATTCATGGGGAGAAGAAAGTTCCGCTTCCAAAGAAGGCATCAGCTGGAGGCAGCATGGCCACTGAGCATCTGCTCGCGCAGGGCTGAAAGCCTGCTCGCAGTCCTGTGCGGCCTTCGGTTCCTTCACAAGGAGTGGTTAGGCCGAGGCCAGTGCTGACTCCAGGACTGTGTCATTAGGGCTGAGCTGAAGGGCGCAGCCAATCCACCCTTCACTCCCTCCCTAAGGGGTCTCACCGGGTCTGACAACTACCAACTCTAAATCTCCAGCCTGGCCCTCATCTGAGAACTTTAGACTCTACACCAGCTACCGTGGAACGCTCACGTGGTCCCGTCAGATCCACGCAGCACACAAGGCTTGTGCGATTCTGATCTGACCCTTTCAACCCTTCTATGAGGTTCTGTGAGTTATGAGGACCTGGGTCCTTGGTGTCTAGTCCTTTATGTTAAAGGGAAGGTAGGCACAAGACAGAGCCTCTGGCCATAACTAGGGTCACCCTAACCCACTAACCAGACCCCAGCCCACCCAAAATTCAGGCAGAGCAGAGGCAAAGGCTTGCCTTGTCCCAGGCTGCGGGCCTTAGTCTCCTATCAGAGACATGGACGTGCCATCAACACCTCTCTACTGGATACACACTCAGCATTTGGACTCTGAGCTATGTGCTGCGTGTTCCCTTTGCTTGCTATTTGTACAGATTTTCCACTGAGCCTGCTCCATCCCCTTGCCAGGAATTTCCATGTTGTTGTTTTTTTTTCAAGCTTCAGGCTGTGGCTTCACTGACTAGACAGCCATCTTCAGTTTGACCATTTTCACAACTAAGGAAAACAACACATCTGGATGGCCTCCTGTGAGCCCCGGATGCTGTGCCGTGTCTACGGCCAGGGAGGAGAGGCCAACAGCTGTCTGTTTTAAAAGAAGGGGCTCCTTTCCTACCCAGCAGTAGAACCCCTCAACATAAGCAGATCAAAGCACAGCTGATGTGGTTAAGAACCAGAGCCCACCTAGAGCCGCCTCCTTTGTGTCTTTCTCCAGTGAGTCGAGTTCAAAAAACGCCTTACTCAAATGTGACAAAGCACCTAGATGGTTCACTTACCCTGGCTTTAGTGTGCTCATATCTAAAACCCAGGCAACCTCAGAGCAGAACGAACTGCAGGTGCCAAGCAATTTGCCTGAAACCGAAGAACCCAGAAATGTCCAAGGGCATCTAGGAGTTTCAATGGAGAGGAATGAGCTAGAAGACCTGGTTCTACCTGAGTAGTTCTCTGGGAACTACTCAGGGCAACATTCCAAGACACCCAGAGGGAGACTGAGAAATCCCAAACAAGTCAGAACTTTCTAGAATAGCCTGAGACTTATTAGGAGAAATTCTGAAATGTCCTATTCAACACATATTTCCATGGATACTACTGGGCCTTGGAGATACAGTGGAGATAAAAACACATTTTCCTAAACTGGGCGTGGTGGCCCATGCTTGTAATCCCAGTCCTTGGGAGGCTGAGTAGAAGGATTGCAGGTTCAAGGACAGCTTCAGCAAGTAGTGAGACTTTATCAACCTAGTGAGATCCTTTTTCACAACAAAAATAAAGTAGGGCTGAGGGTGTAGCTCGGAGGTAGAATGCCCCTGGGCTCAATCCCCAGTAACCACACACACACACACACACACACACACACACACAAGTTCCTGCAGGGCGTGGTGGCACACGCTTGTAATCTCAGTACTTGGGAGGCTGAGACAGGAGGATTGCAGGTTCGCGGCCAGCCTCAGCTTCTTAGTGAGGCCCTCCACAATTTAGTGACACCCTATTTCAAAATAAAGAATAAAAAAAAGGGCTGGGGGTTGTAGTTCAGAGATAGAGTGCCCCTGGGTTTAATCCCCAGTATCACAAACAAACAAACAAACAAAAAAATGCCTTCTCGGCTGGGCATCATGGTGCCCACCTGTAATCCCATTATTTGGGAGGCTGAGACAGAAGGATCATAGATTCAAGGCCAGCCTCAACAATTTAGTGAGACTCTCAGCAACTTAGTGATATTCTCTTCCTTCCTTCTCTCCTTCCCTTCCTTCCTTCCTCCCTTTTTTCTGGTATTAGGGATTGAACTCAGGGGTATTCTACCAATGAGCTACACCCCCAGCACTATTTTATTTCTTAATATGAAATGGGGGTGAGACTCTATTTCAAAATAAAAAATAACAAAAGGGCTGGGGTGTAGCTTGGAAGTAGAATGCCCCTGGTTTCAATCCCCAGTAAAACAAAATAAAATCTTCTCATTATCCACTCATTTTTGGGAGGGGGCATAGGATACTCTGCGAAGTTAGCAGACTCCCAAGGAATGGCTAGATAAACTGAATTTAGCTTTATCCCTTTTCTTTTCTTCTTTTTTGGAGGGTGGTGGTGGTGGTACTGGGGATTGAACCCAGGGGCATTCTACCTCTGAGCTACACTCCCAGCCCTATTTTTATTTTTAATTAGCAGAGCTCTTGCTAAGTTGCTGACAACCTAACTAAGTTGTTGAGGCTGGCCATGAACCTGTGATGCTCCTGTCTCAGCCTCCCAAGTACTGGGATTACAAGCGTGTGCCACCACACCTGGCTACCTTTCAAAATTTTGACATTATGATGCATCTCCAGCTCTATACCACTGTAACATTTACATTAGGCCCCTGCTTACCTCCTACAGTGCTGCCACTCACAATGACCACAAAAAAGGGGTAGGAGATTGGGACAGACAGGTAGGTGGGGCTGAGCTGCATGGTTCAGCCAATCCACTCTTCAATACCTTCCTGGGTGACCTTACCCAGCCTGACAGCTACCAAATCTAAAGCTCCAGCTGGGACACATCTGGGAACTTTATTTATTATTACTTTTTTTTTTTTTTTGCGGTACCGGGGATTGAACCCAGGGGCGTTCTACCTCCGCGCTACGCCCCCGGCCCTATTTTTTATACTTTATTTTGAAACCGGGTCTCACGAAGTTGTGGAGGGCCTCACTAAGGATAGAGAGAGAGAGAGACAGAGAGAGACAGAGAGAGAGGGAGAGACAGAGACAGAGCTGAGGCCGGCCGCGAACTCGGATCCTCCAGTCTCCGCTTCCCAAAGTACTGGGATTACAAGCATGCGCCACCACACCCGGCCTCTTTATTATTACTTTTTTGCAGTACTAGAATTGAACCTAGGGATGCTCGACCTATGAACTATACTCCCAGCCCTTTTAAAAATTTTATTTTGAGCTAGGCATGGTGGTGCACGCTTGTAATCCCAGTACTTGGGAGGCTGAGACAGGAGGATCATAGGTTTGCAGCCAGCCTCAGCTACTTAGTGAGAGCCTGTTTCAAAATAAAGAATAAAAAATAGGGCTGGGGGTATAGCTCAGAGGTAGAATGCCCTGGGTTCAATCCCCAGTACTGCCAAAAAAAAAAAAAATTATTTTGAGACAGGGTCTTTCTTTCTAAATAGCCGAGGCTGGCATCAAACTTGTGATCCTGTCTCAGCCTTCCAAGTAGTTGGGATTATAGGTGGGCACCACTGTGCTCAGCTATCTGGGAATTTAGATTCATATATCTAACTGCCTACTAATTGCCCGTATCATCTCATATTGGACATGTTAAAACCAAACTCCCAGTCTCCACCCCAAGCTGTTCACTTGTGTGCAGCCTTCTGTACCTCAATAATAGCAGCTTCAGTCTTCCACAGATGCTCAGGTCTTGGTGTCATCCTGGCCTTCCTCTTTCTCTTTTATCTCATATTTAACTTTTTCAGCAAATCCTGTTGGCTCTACATGCCAATCTGACCAAAATCCCCCCTCTTCTCCCTACTACCATCTGGTCCACGTGGCTTTAGGACGCCCCTCCTTCAAGCTAGTCTGATCCACCCTGTTCTGGGCTCCAGGCAGGCCCCTCCCCTGGAAACTGCCTGCTGGGATTTCTGCATGTCCTCCCACAGCTTTCCATTCTTGGCCCCAGGATGCAGATTTCCCATCCTACCTGCTGAAGAATAATAACCATTGATAATATGAGACCCAGGCATTTTACACATAGTATTAGGGTTAAAAGCATGGTTTGGCCGGGCACGGTAGTGCATGCCTATAATACTTTCAGTACTTGGGAGGATAAGACAGGAGGATTTCAGGTTCGAGACCAGCTTCAGCAGTTTAGTGAGGCCCTCAGCAACTAGCGAGACAATGTTTCAAAATAAAAAATAAAAAGGGCTGGGGTGTAGCTCGGAGGTAGAATGCCCTGGGTTCAAACCCCATACCCTCCACCAAAAAAAGAATGTGCTCTGGAAACAGCCTGTTGGCTTCCTGATTTCAGGTTTGATATTTACCAGGTACAAGACTTCAGACAAATGGTTTCTTTTTTTTTTTTTTGCAGTACTGGGGATTGAACCCAGAGGCATTTTACCTCCAAGCTACACCCCCGGCCCTATTTTTTATTCTTTATTTTGAAACAGGGTCTCACAAAGTTGCGGAGGGCCTCACTAAGTAGCTGAGGGTGGCCGCGAACCCAGATCCTCCCGTCTCAGCCTCCCAAGTACTGGGATTACAAGCGTGCGCCACCACGCCCAGCTTGATTTAACTTCTTAGCCTCAGTTTTCTCATCTGTAAAAATGGAAATGATAATAGCACCTGCTTCTTAGGGCTATTGTGAGAACTGAATGATTAACGCATGTAAAAGTTTTCAGAGATGCCTGGCATGTACTAGGTGCTCAGAAAGTGTTAAGTACTATAATAATTTGCTTACATTATCATAATTATGTTTTTCAATGTAGTGTAACAGTTAAGAACTTATGTTCATTTCTCAGTTTCACCATTTTCTAGCTGTGAGACCTTGGGCAAGGCCCCACCTTCTATACCTCAGATACCATATTTGAAACTGGGCTAGTATTATAGTAAATTATATGAGTCCAATAAATGTTAATTATTATTATTCAATTCTGACACCAGCCTCGTGAGGCCACAGAGCTCAGGGGTTAAGTAAAAAAATACTGTGACTATCTGCAGCTAGACAGATTATTTTACTTCTTTGTTTTCTCACTGAAAAATCTCAATAACAGAGCTCACTTTGGAATTATTGTACAAAATACCAAGGCATTAACTAATTGTTATGGTTTGGATCTGAAATGTCCCCCCAAAACTTACGCATTGAAGGTGTGGTCCCCAGTGCAGCAGTGTTCCGAGCTGGGACTCTTGGGAGGTGATTGGTCACGAGGGCTCTGACCTCATCGGTGGAGCGAGCCATTGATGGATTCATACTTTGATGCATTGTTGGGAGGGAGTAGAATGGTCGGAGATGGGGCCTCGCTGGAGGAAGTAGGTCACTGAGGTCGTGCCTTGAAGGACATATCTTACCCCGGCCCCTTCCTCTCTCTCTCTCTCCTCCAGGCTGCCAAGAGGTGAGCAGCTTTGGTCCGCAACATCCTCCCCACCATGAAACTCTGCCTCTCCAAAGGCCTAAAAGCAGCGGAGCCAGCCGACTGTGGACTGAAGCCTTGAGCCAAATAAACCTTTGCTCCTTCAAGTCAATTTATCTTGGGCATTTTGTCACAGCAACAGAAAGCTGATTAACACATTAATATTACCCCCATTTTATAGATGAGAAAGTGGAAAATCAAAGAAAGATAAGGGTATGGGCTTCCAAGGAAAATATGGATTCAAATATTAGCCTGGTCATCAAACAGTTGTGTGATCTTGAGCAACTTATTTAACTACTCTGATCCTTAATTTCCTTATCTTTAAGATGGTAATTAAGTAGCCATATCTTATGGGGTTGTTATAATGCTAATACAAGATCTTATAAGTGAAACACTTAGCAAGGTGCCCTTATCAAGACCCTCATTTTTATCTACAGGAAAATGGAAGTAGAAAGAGGCCAGGTGACTTGACCAAGGGCACAGGAGAGCCAGTGGCAGATTCAAATGTTCAGGCCAAGTCTACCTGCCCCAGACCTCCATCCTCCTGACACCACATAGAGCCTCCTCTTAGGAAATGGGGGAAGGCTAATGGGGATTGTTCTGTCCCCAAGGATCAATATTGTGATTAAATAGTGCTCCATAATGACCTTCCCATCATTCTATGCAATAGATATACATACATACATACACACACACACACACACACACACACACACACATATTTCAGTACTGGGGATTGAACCCAGGGGCATTCTACCTCCGAGTTACACACACACACACACAAAAAAAAAAACAAAAGGTTAGTATTACAATTTAATCAATTAATTTATGGTACTGGGGATTGAACCCAGGGCCTTGCTAAGTATGTGCTCTATCACTGAGCTACATCCCCAGCACTACTTTGTGATTTTACAGTGGTTAAATCTTGAGGAGGGAAATATGATTTTATTCCAGATTTTTTCATAAAGCAGAGAATCTGAAAGAGCAAATCCTTCTGACTCACTTTTGGGGTGTGTGTGTGTGTTTCTGGGGATTGAACCCAGGGATTGAACCTCCAAGCTACACTCCTAGCCCTATTTTGTTATTTTTTATTTTTGAAACAGGGTTTCACTAAGTTTCTGAGGGCCTTGCTAAGTTGCTGAGACCGAGGCTAGCCTCAAACCTGCAATCCTCCTGTCTCAGCCTCCCAAGTACTAAGATTACAGGTGTACCTCACCATACCTGGTTTGACACTTTTTGGGGGGGGTACTGGGGATTGAACCCAGGGGCATTCTACCTCCGAGCTATACCTGCAGCCCTTTTTTGTTGTTGTTTTTGTTTTTCAAACAGGGTCATGCTAGGTTGCTGAGAGTCTTGCTACATTGTCAAGGCGATCAGCGAACCATCCATACTCCTATCTCAGCTTCTCAAGTACTGGGATTACAGGGGTGTACCACCACAACCAGTTTGACTCACTATTTATTTATTTATTTTGTGGTACTGGGGATTGAACCTAGGGGCATTCTACCTTCAATCTACACCCCCGGCCCTTTTTTAAAATTTGAAACAGGGTCTCCCTAAGTTGCAGAAGGCCTCACTAAGTTGCTGAGGCTGGCCGGGCGTGGTGGCGCAAGCTTGTAATCCCAGTACTTGGGAGGCAGAGACGGAAGGATCCCGGTTCACGTCCAGCCTCAGCTACTTAGCGAGGCCCTCCGCAACTTTGTGAGACCCTGTTTCAAAATAAAGTATAAAAGATAGGGCTGGGGGTGTAGCTTGGAGGTAGAATGCTTCTGGGTTCAATCCCTGGTACCGCCAAAAAAAAAAAAAAAAAAAAAAAAACAGTTGCTGAGGCTGGCTGAGAAACTGCGATCTTCTTGTTTTAGCCTCACAAGTACTGGGATTACAAGTGTGTGCCACCATGCACGGCTTGACTCGCCTTTTTCCTTTTTTTGTGGTGCTGGGTATTGAACCCAGGGCCTTACATATACTATATGTTCTAACACTAAGGTACATCCCCAGCCTCACTTTTCTTAATTGCCAGGTAGTAAGTATGTACATTCAGGAAGAAAAGAGAAGAAATAGCTCATTGCACACACACAAACACATGAGCACACACACAACCACTCTATGGTATCATTTTGTTTTCATGCATATGATATGTGCCCACCCCAGAATGGAACCTCCCTGACAGGAGAAGCTTTATCTGAATTGTTGACAGTACGGCACTTACTGTATATTTTTGTTAAATCAGAGGAATGAATGAAGTTCTACAGCAGATATGCAAAGAAGCCCTGGGTCACAGAAACATCAGCCTGCATACCAGGACTTCAAAATGGAATACATGTAATTATTTCTCAGAAGGCCTCTGCCAGTCAATGTTGGCCGCCTTAGAGTCCCAAGATGAGGGGAGGAGGGATATATGTTTGTGAATAACTGAAGTCAGCCTTCTACTTTGGGAACAAGAAATCAGGAGATGAGGCTGCAAGCCCTGTGCAGAGGCTCTTGTCTCTGGGCCAGGAAGGCTTCAGGGCCGCTTTTTCCTTCCCCTTGTCCAGCCCAGGTTATTCTGTGGGTTTAGGTTTCCAATCACAGCCGGGTGGGGAATCTCAACGCTACAGTGGAGGTTAGAAGGCGCCCGGGCGCTCCCTTGGCCTTGCCAGATGCCAATGCCCAGCGAGCACATATTGGGCCCATTATTATGACTATTATTAATAATATTGTGATTAAATATTTATGAAGCGCTCACGCTCGGCTCCATGGTGCCCTCCCACCACGCCCCCACCCTTCCGGCGACACCCGGGGAGCCCCACCAGTGCTCTGGAGCAGGTTCAGGTTCGTTGGGGGACTTGTGACAGGTCTCCCGGGCCGCTCGGTTGGCCCTCAGCAGCGGGGACCCAGGCGTCCGGGCTCCCGGTCGCCCGGGGTTTGCATACGGAGGTTCCCCTGTGGTCCGCACCCCGGCAGGGCTCCGGGGACAGACAGGGGGGTCAGGGCCGGTTCCCGCCGGGCCGCCTGGCCCCCTCCCCGCTGCAGCCCGCCGCGGCGGCCGAGGGCGCGGCCCGGGTCTGCGGCCCCAGGTGGGCAGCGCGCCGCCCGGCTCCCTCCCGGAGCTCCCGCCGCCCCGGCCGCCATCCCGCCATCCCGCCGCCCCGGCCCGCGGCTTTTCCTCTCTTTATCATAAATATATAAATTATGCTAATTACGGGCATTGCATATTAACCAAACCCGAAACCTCCCCTGCCCGGCCCCCTCCCCCTCGGTGCAAACCCCTCCCCGCCCCGGACCCCGCCACTTACCGGAGCCCGAGCCGAGCCGCTTGCGCTCCGCTGCCGCCGGCCACCGATTAGAGATTCATGTCACAGCCCGGGCCGGGGGACCCGGAGGGGCCCGGGCGGCCGCCGCCCGCAGACAAAGGAGCCAGTGCGGCTGGGCTGGGCTGGGCTCGGCCGGACCCGCGCCCCCAGGCCCCAGGCCCCAGGCCCCCAGCCCGGCGGGCGGCGCGGCGCTGGGGCTGCGCGCGGAGGCGGCCGCGGGAGGGGCGCGGGGCGCGGCCAGGTGTATATTTTTCCTCTCGCCCCTCTTGCCACGGCCCCCCCTTTTTCCCTCCCCCCCTTTTCCCTCCTTCTGCTACTTGGATTTTTTTAGCTGCTGCGTCATGAGCATAATTTATGCAAAGAGCTTGCCGCATGCTGCACCGCCCGCGCCGGCCGCCGGGGGCGGGGAGGGAGGGAGGAGGACGGAGACCGAGCCGGGCGGGGATGGCGATGGCGGGGCGCGGGCCGCAGGGGCGCGGGGCGGCGCACGGTGCCTCCAGCCGCGTTTTGGAAGGTGCGAGCGGGCGCGGGAGCGTGGGCGTGGGAGCCGGACCGAGGACCAGGGCTGGGGCCGAGCTGGCCTTTCCCCTCTCGGCAGTGCACCGCCCCGCTCCGCGCTGGAAGACAAGTTCATGTCTGACCCCCGGGCCCAGCCCGGAGTGCCCGCGCCGCACCTCTGGAGCAGCTGCGCCGCCCTCCACCGTCCTGCCTCCACCCCGGAGCGGCTGTGGGCTGTGCAGTCTCGAGACAGCAGCTGCCCGGCCTTCTTCTCCCACTAGACAAGGATATGTGGAAAGAAAGAAAAAGTTTAGTGCAATGGAGAAAAACGCCCTTCTGCTTTGGTGGCCGCGGTGGTGGGGAGTGTTTAGTTTACCTAGTGGCTTTTTTTTTTTTTTGGTGGCACTGGGGATTTAACCCATG
>PVJS01051382.1:0-13992 GCA_004027185.1 Glis glis
CTGAGGCTGGCCGCGAACCCGGATCCTCCGGTCTCCGCCTCCCAAAGTACTAGGATTACAAGCATGCGCCACCACGCCCGGCTTCTCAGCACATTTTACTCGGTGGTGGTACTGGTTGCTTCCAAGAGAGAAATAGCCTGTACCAAGTAACATTAAACCCAGGTTTTCCCAAGGAAGGACCTCACAAGCAGACGACATTAATTTCTCCCTTGATAGAATTCAACAAAACTCTTCCTGCTCCCAGGAAAGCAATGATTAATCTACTAATTTGGACCCACGTTTTGTTTATATGTTCCAATCCTAAACATTCATTGAAATATTTCCATTGCAACAAAAACATTTTGGTTTGTATTTAAACACTACTGTATAACATGCAAGCGTGTTTCTCAACATGAAAGCACAATTTAGCAAAATAGCATTTCCTGCCTTCAATCCAAGAGGGCACAAAGCGGACAGTGTGTTACTCCAGGGTGCACAGCTACTTGACAGAGCAAGACACTGGGATTCCCTTTACCATGTGATGAAATGCAGGAGACAACCTGCTCTGTGGTAAAGTTTGCATTGAGAAAAATTTTGTTAGTGTTTGTTTTGATGTGTGTGTATGTGTGTGTGTAATAGATTTTGAGACACGAGTGTGGGAAATACCATATCTGAAATAAAGTATGTTTTGACAGTATTTGAATATGGGTCAAATCGCTAGAAGAAGCTTAGATATAATAGAGGTGAGTGTGATAACATATGGCTGCACTGTACTTCAGCTACTGCTCTATGAGAAAGCATCTTATAAGATGGGGAAAAGTCTGGGAAGTTTAAGATACACAGGCTATTTTCTTTTTCTTTCTTTTTTTTGTGGCACTAGGGATTGAACCCAGGTGGTATTCTTCCTCCGAGCTACATCCCCAGCCCTATTTTTTATTTTTATTTTGAAACAGGGTCTCAATAGGTTGATGAGAGTTTATTTGCTGAGGCTGTCCTTGAATCTGCAATCCTCCTGTCTCAGCCTCCCAAGTACTGGGATTACAAGTGTGAACCACCACACCCAGCCACAAGGCTATTTTCTTAACAATAACTCACAGATGAATTTCAGCTAAGTGTTTTTTTGTTGTTGTTGTTGGAGGTGGTGGTGGTGTTTTTTTTTTAATTTGGGTTTTTGTGTTTGTTTTGTGGTACTGGAGACTGAACCAAGGGGGGGGGGTTCTACCTCTGAGCTACACCCCCAGCCCATTTATTATTTGTTTGTTTGTTTGTTTATTCATTTATTTATTTATTTTTGTGGTACTAGGATTGAACCCAGGGGCATTCTACCTCCGAGCTACACTCCCCAGCCCTATTTGTATTCTTTATTTTGAAACAGGGTCTCACTAAGTTGTGGAGGGCCTCACTAAGTAGCTGAGGTGGCCACGAATTTGCGATCTCCTATCTCAGCCTCCCAAGTAATGGTATTGCAAGAGTGCGCCACCACACCCGGCTCTATTTTATTTTTTTGAAACAAGACCTCACTCAGTTGCCGAGGCCGACCTTGAGCCTGCAATCCTCCTGTCTCAGCCTCCCAACTACTGGGATTAAAGGCATGCACCACCACGCCTGGCTACAGCCAAGTGTTTTAAAGTACTTGTAACAGAACAATCTGTACCAGCTATTCTCATTCCCACCAAAACCTGCCATCTGCAAACTGACCCAATCTCCTGGTTTCTCCAACAATGTTATAGCAAGCTGTTTACTCTTTTTTTTTTTTTTTTTGCGGTCCGGGGATTAAACCCAGGGGTTTTCTACCTCCGAGCTACATCCCCGGCCCTATTTTTTATACTTTATTTTGAAACCGGGTCTCACGAAGTTGAGGAGGCCTCACTAAGTAGCTGAGGCTGGCTGTGAACCTGGATCCTCTGGTCTCCACCTCCCAAAGTACTGGGATTACAAGCGTGCGCCACCACGCCGGGCTTCTGTTTACTCTTTTTTAAAAGAAAGTTTCTCAAGCCTGGATGTACATCAGAAGCAACTGGATAGCTTTCCCGCTCCACACACACCCTTAAACAGCTAAGTCCACCCTAAAGATTCTAATTTAGAGGTTCTGAGATTGAGCACAGGAACTGGGTTTGTTTTGTTTTCTGTGGTACTGGGGATTGAACCCAGGGGCATTCTACCTCAGAGCTACACCCCCTAGCCCTTTTTATTTTTTTTGTTTTGAAATAGGGTCTTGCTAGGTTGCTAAGAGTCTCACAATGTTGCTAAGGCTGTCCTCAAACCTACAATCCTCCTGTCTCAGCCTAGTATTACAGGTGTGAACCACTACACCTGGATGGCACTAGTAGTTTTTTAAAGCCCCCCTGCCCTCTAGTGATTCAAACATGACCCAGGATTGAGAATCCACGGTTTTATACAGATACCTCTTTTAATACCTAGCCACATATGTCTCTCTCTCCATTTGTTTGCTTTAATTTTAAAATGAGCTTTTTCTTTCTTCAAGGCTGAATCTTCTCCATGTAATATATCAAAACTACCTTGGTAGGTCCCTAGTCATTTAATCATTCCAAACATACCTCCAATATTTCCCTGTGACTTAGTGTTTATGGATACAGTCAGCATTCTATTCACAATGTAACCATCATGTTTATGTTTGTTACTATGGCTTATGCTTAAGTTACACTCTTGTCTTACCTCCCTCCTGCAATTTAACAGATGACTTTGGACTTACTATGTGAGCATCAGTATGTTCAAAGCCTATGGAGGCTGCAAAGATGAAAAGTCACTCTCTTAGAGCTGAACCTGCAAAAAAGGAACTCAAAATCCAGAATGGAAGTAAGGCGAGAATGAATACCACTACCACCATATAGAATACAGCCTGTAATAACAGAATACAGCCTGTAATAGACTAGACCACTCTCAGCTGTGGAACTGAGACATAAAATGTTAACAGCTATAATATCTAGGAAGAGGAGTTAAGGAGGGTGAGTGTGTGTGTGTGTGTGTGTATGTGTGTGTGTGTGTGTGTGTGTGTGTGTGTGTTTACAAAGAATTTGTAATGAGAAATATTCTCTAAAGAAGGTGAAATCAGTTTGAAGAATGGAAAATTGATAGGTAAAGAAGGCATAAACAGACAAAGCAGGAATTGAATCAGACAATAGAAGTGGCTCTGTGTGACTATGCTTTCAAGTGCAAGACAGAGAAATAAGGTAAGGCTAGAGAGAGTGAAGCAATATTGCAAAGACTTTGAATGTCAGAAGGAGACTGGGCACGGTGGCAAGTGTGTAGACCCAGCTACTCAGGAGGCTGAGGCAAGAGGACCCCTTGAGCCTAGGAGTTCAAGAACCAATTTGGACAGCACAAGACCCCATGTCAAAAAACAAACAAAAAAACACAGAGAATGTCAGAGGGAGGATTTATAACCAGTAACTGGAAGTCCTGGATTTTATTTTATTTAATTAATTAATTTATTTTTTGCAGTACCAGGGATTGAACCCAGGGGCGTTTTACCTCCGAGCTACACCCACAGCCCTATTTTTTATACTTTATTTTGAAACCGGGTCTCACGAAGTTACGGAGGGCCTCACTAAGTAGCTGAGGCTGGCCACGAACCCAGATCCTCCGGTCTCCACCTCCCAAATACTGGGATTACAAGCGTGCGCCACCACGCCCGGCTGTGGAAGATTTTATTATAAAAATAACACCTTTCCTAAAAAAATCATTTTGTATGTTCATTATATAACTGGAAAACACTAAAAAGTATAAAGTAGAGCCAGGTGTGGTGGCGCACGCTTGTAATCCCAGTACTTGGGAGGCTGAGACCAAAGGATCCGGGTTCACAGCCAGCCTCAGCTACTCAGGCCCTCCACAACTTAGTGAGACCCTGTTTCAAAATAAAGAATAAAAAATAGGGCTGGGGTGCAGCCTGGAGGTAGAATGTACCTGGGTTCAATCCCCAGTGCTGCAAAAAAAAAAAAGTATAAAGTAAATAAATCTAGCCGGGTGTGGTAGCGCACGCTTGTAATCCCAGTACTTGGGAGGCAGAGACCAGAGGATCCTAGTTCGCGGCCAGCCTCAGCTACTTAGTGAGGCCCTCCGCAACTTCGTGAGACCCGGTTTCAAAATAAAGTACAAAAAATAGGGCCAGGGGTATAGCTCAGAGGTAAAACGCCCCTGGGTTCAATCCCCGGTACCGCAAAAAAAAAGCAAATAAATCTATTACCAGGAAGCTCATCGCTCATAAGAAACCACTGTTAATATTTTGGCACATTTCCTTCTAGTCTCTGTGTATGGGATTATGGAAGGCTTTTGAGCAGAAATGTGACATCATCAGGGCTATGCTTTAGGAAGGTGGGGTTACAGAGTACAAAGTGGATTTTCTGGGAATGAAAGTGACCAAGTGAGGCTCCCTCACACACATTCACTACTTCTGCTAGTCTTCTGCACCTGCACAAATCAGTAGAGAGTGTAGCTATTTTGTTCAGATCCACAAATAGGTCCTACAGGACATGAGGAACCTTCCTGAGGAGGAAGCCTAAGGCTGAAGCCTGGGGGAGATAAGCACTCTTGGTGTTTAGCAAAAGAGGAAGATCTTGAGGGAGATGGAGGGAATGACCTGCAAAGCAACCAGCAGGTTGTCAGGAAGGGAGTCGGTCTTGGAAAGGGAGCTTATTTCATACTACTGGAGAGAGCTTTTCTGGAGATGATCCTAACCATGATTCCCAGAAGGGAGATTCCTAAAAATAGGCGATGACTGCATCTTGTATGTGATAATTATATTATGATAAAACAGCTCATAGTATGACAGCTAACTGCCTATTAGTCAGAAGCCATGTTGACTCTGAGATCACAGCCTCAAGAAGTTGACCTGTGTCATAGTCCACTGACAGGCTTCACTCGCCAAGTTCCCACAGCACTCAGCCTCGCCCCCTACTCCCCGACAATGGGGTTCTGTCAAGGAGCAGTGGCCCAAAGCTGGAAGGACATTTGCATGCATCTTCTACCCCCATGAGGTGTTTATTATTTTGCTTCCAAATAAGCTGAGTCCAATGTTTCATTTCCTCCCCTTTCTTTCATTTACTAATTTTAACTCAATTCCAAATTAATATTCTTTCAAGAGATAACTTAATTCTCAGCCCCTCCTACCCGTTTATGACTTAGGAATGAATGTAAGCACAAAACATCTTGTGATGGCCTCAAAATAGAAAGCAAGTTTAAAGTTTTATTTTTCTGTCCCAAAGCTGCCAAAGCACGAGCATGTTTTAACTTCTGCTCTACACACTGTTTCCCCCGTCCTCCCTCCCATCCAGCTATATTTAGTAAAGCCCAAATAAAAGGGATACATGCAAAGCAAAATTAAATATAGTTCCTTTGAATTAGTAAGCCCGAGAGCTGGTCTATATAACAGCAGTTAAGAAAGCAAAGCTCCTGTGAACATACATATACTAAACAAGCGCGGCCTCCAAAGACGGTGCACAGCTTCACCTGCTTCAGAAGTGGCAGGTGCACCTAAGGCAAACCACCACCTCCCCTCAACCCCAGACCACTCCTTCCCTCCGCCTTCCCACGCGGCTCCGTTCACTGCCACCCGCCTCTGCTCTCCAACAAGTGCTAGATGTCAATGTAACTACATCACACTCCACTCTGTCAGCACTTAGAAGGAAAACAGAAACACTGAGAAGAGCACATCTAAAAGGAGGGAAGCCCAGGGAAGTGCTACCAGAAGACCAACGAACTCTACATTAAACTGCCTCACAAGCGCACCGCTGTGGCTGCTCTCACTCCGCACCTTTGCCTCCACTCGTTTATTTTAAATTTATTGTGGGCTTTTGTTGACTGAAGGAAATTCCAGGGGACTTGAGGACAAGGAAAACACTCTGGTTCTGGTTTTCTAAGAGGGATGATGAGATTATAACATCAGTAAGTTCTCTGAGGGAAAATTCTTGTCCATAAAGGCAGCAAAAGTGTTAAACTAGAGAATAGGGTTGGGGATGGGGCTCAGTGGTAGAGAATTTGCCTGCCATGCACAAAGCCCTGGGATCAAAAAATTTTTTTTAAGTTTAAAAAAAACTGTCCATGTAAATACAAAATAGTCCAGAGGAGAGAATGGGGTGGCTTTAAAGAACAGAGGTTGTGGGCATGGATATGGGAAAAGAGACTTTAGCTTTTCCTATAAAAGTAGTTGATTGGCCGGGCGTGGTGGTGCACACTTGTAATCCCAGTACTTTGGGAGGTGGAGACCGGAGGATCCGGGTTCGCGGCCAGCCTCAGCTCTCTCTCTCTCTCTCTCTCTCTCTCCTTAGTGAGGCCCTCGCAACTTCGTGAGACCCGGTTTCAAAATAAAGTATAAAAAATAGGGCCGGGGGCGTAGCGCGGAGGTAGAACGCCCCTGGTTCAATCCCCGGTACCGCAAAAAAAAAAAAAAAAAAAAGTAGTTGATTGCCTCATCTCTCTCCCCAAACCAAAGGCAAAGATGACAGGGGGAAACCGTGGAGGTTCTAAGAAGCTAAAAGCTGCATAGCAAGTGTGTCCTTCCCAGGATACTCTCACCTAAATGGGGCCCATGTTTCCACACATAACCACTAAGTCATAACTATCATCGAAGAGGAAGTTACTATCAAGTGCAATCCCAACAGCAAATAAAGATCATTCACTCTTTATTTAGACAATATCATTATATAAAGCTCTAAATTTATGTGCTGCTCCATTAAGGGGGGAAAACCCTACATTTAAAAATATTTAAGTATAATGGTGTAGAACATGGGTCAATAAACTATGACTAATGGGCCAAATCCAGCCACCTACCTGTTTTTGTATAATCCATCAGCTGAGACTTGTTTTTCCTTTTAAGTAGTTGGAAAAATAGAAATAATAATATTTTATGATGTGAAAATTTTAGGAAATTCATATTTCAGTGTCCAAAGTTTTATTGGAACAAAGGCCTGCTCATTCATGCACATATTGTCTGTGGCTGCTTTTGTAGAGTCAAGAAGGTATGAAAGAGACAGTAAGACCTACAAAACCAAAAATATTTACTATCTGGCCATTTACAGAAAAACTTTGCCAACACCTGTCCTAGAGACAAACCTGGGGAGTGAAAATACCTTTTACTTATTTCATTCAATACTTATGGTTTTTCCAAGTATATTACATCTACTACTTTTACGTATCTTTACTTCAAGTCAGTGAGTTAGGTCAATAGGAATTACTATCTCCTCTTTAGAGATAAAGACACAGAACTTTCTTTTTTTTTTTTTAGATTTTTGTTTTTGCGGTACTGGGGATTGAACCCAGGGGCATTCTACCTCTGACTATACCCCCAGCCCTATTTTTTATTCTTTATTTTGAAACAGGGTCTCGCTAAGTTGCAGAGGGGCTCACTAAGTAGCTGAGGCTGGCCGCAAACCAGGATCCTCTGGTCTCAGCCTCCCCAGTACTGGGATTACAAGTGTGCGCCACCATGCCCGGCCAAGGACACAGAACTTTGAGAATGGATTTGCCCGAGGTCATGTTGCTGCTAAGTGGCAAGGCCAGGGCCATACCCCAGTTTTCTGACCTACATCCTGAGGCATTCAAATTACACAATTCTGTCTTTTTGGACATCTGCCAAGGGTGGCTGCCCAAAGTCTTTTAAACTTTCTCTCCATATTTGATAGTTCACCATAGTGTAAATCTACCCTTCTTAAAATAGGATTGAAAACAAACTCCCAGCCCCACTTCCTGTAGGGCGCAGACACACCAGTGTGGACTCAGTGGTTTTCCATCTTGGCAGAGGCAGTTCTAGTGGAAGCTTCTACATGGTGGCAGAGGTAGCAGCTCCCTTGGCAGAACAGCTCTGTGGAGTTCCTAGAAGCTCAACCTGGGTTCTGTTTCTTCAGCCTACCCAACAATTTTATGTTTTATCTATATATTTCCATATATTCTTCTTCTTCTTCTTTTTTTGGTGGTATTGGGGATTGAACCCAGGGACATTCTACCCCCAAACTACACCCCAACCCTATCTATTTTTTGTTTTGAAACCTGTGATCCTCCTGTCTCACCCTCCCAAGTACTGGGATTACAAGCATGCACCACCATGCATGGCTCCATATATTCTTTTCTGCTCAATCTTGCTACTATGTATTCTGCTCTCCATAACTAAGATCACAGACCAATATAACTGAAGTTCAGACAAAATCCTTACTAGAGTATTTCCTCAAAGTCCCTGGAACACCTTCCCACCACCACCACCACCACCATCTTCCAAAATACAACCCCATTTCCATAAGATATTATCAGATGTTATTCTTAAAAAAAGATTCTGTAATAAAGCAAATAAAATTATGATACCCAAGTTAAACAGACTTCCTTACTGCCAGATTTCTCAGAGGCTTACAGTGCATGCATGAATTTCCAAAAAAGGGACAAGTATGCAACATTTGAAAATTTATCTGACAAGTAAGCCTTTTTTTTTTTTTTGAGACAGGATCTCACTATGTTGCCCAGCCTAGTCTTGAACTTGTGGGCTCAAGTGATGCTCCTGTCTTGGCCTCCTGGGACCTGCAAGTATGCGCCACCAAGCTGGGTGAACTATTTAATATACTTCACCAGAATAGTAATACATTTTGGGAAGTATTAATCAACATATCTCTAATCAGAAAAATGTTTATAAGGTATTTTTTAAAATAAGACTGTTAGTGAAGAGCCAAAATAAAGCCATAACAGGCTTTAGTTAAAGCTCTACATAAAATAGGCTTAAGTACCTGTTTTCTAGAAGTTAAGTCTCTATAGCATATTGCCCCCATACCCTGTAATCTGATCTTGTCCCTAGCAACCCCTAGAAACAGCCAATCGGTGTCAAACACACCTGAGTTTAGAAATCCAAAAAATTTGGGCTGGGCGAGGCTACTCTGACCAGAGTCAGCAGGCCCCTCCGCCCATCCTGAAAGAGGTCACCATACAAGGTTAAAGCTTCCCTAACGATGACCCCTACCTAAGGCGCGAAAGTTAAACCAACCAGAGAATGCCAATAAGCTTATGTTTTAAACTAGCCTATCAATGTAAAGGTGGGGTGGGCTGCCTCCTTGGGGGATAAAAGCTTTGTTCTCGGAGAGCAAGGGGCTTCTCCCTGTGACCACTGTGTTGGTGCATGGAAGAGGCCCAAGCTCAAGCTTGAATAAAGGACCCTCGTGTGTTTTGCATCGGAATCGGCTCCCTGGTGGTCTTTGGTGGGATCACGAACCTGGCACTTCATTAGAATAAGGAATACAATTATGGAGTGTTTTAGGGTGGAAAAATTCTTTCTTATACTGCTGGTGGGTATATATTAGTATTATCTTTTGGAAAGCAACTTCGCAGTAATTAGCAAATGCCTTAATATTTATATTCTTTGACCCAGTAAATTCCACCCTAGGAATTTATCCTTAAAAAATAATCAGAAATGTGGACAAATATCAGTTTCCCACTTCTTATGTACACTTTGTGACTCTGTGAAAGAAAAAAAAAGCATTCTCTTCTTTATAATTCATTGCCAAAAGACCAATCTTAGTGGCACCACAACAGTATATAAACATTTATCTCTTTACCTTCTACAGAAAAAGGAAGAAGGAAAGTTGAACTCTTTCCCAGGAGTATCTCTGCTGTTAATTAAAACATCCTAGACCAGATATGCAGCATCCCCATAAAGGAAGCAGCAAGAAGATGCCTGGGTGACACAGACATGTTACGAGTGGTGTTATGATGCTGAGCTAACCTGAAGGCTGATGACAAATCAGGAACCTTTGGGGACAGAGTTTTACTCCAGGATACAGATTAACTGGGTCAAGAATAAGATAATGATGAAAAAGAATAGTATATTAGACCTTTTTGTTTTAAGTTAATTTAAATAGGTTAAGAGGCCACTTAACATGATTCAAATACATTTACTTATACTTTAAATATGTGTATAGCCGGGCGTGGTGGCGCACGCTTGTAATCCCAGTACTTTGGGAGGCAGAGACCGGAGGATCCAGGTTCGTGGCCAGCCTCAGCTCTCTCGCCGTCTCTCCCTGTCTCTCTCTCTCTCTCTCCTTAGTGAGGCCTTCCACAACTTCGTGAGACCCGGTTTCAAAATAAAGTATAAAAAAAAATAGGACCGGGGGTGTAGCGCGGAGGTAGAACGCCCCTGTGTTCAATCCCCGGTACCGCAAAAAAAAAAAAATGTGTATTTAACACATATAAAGAAATAAGAGAAGCTGCACACCACTGTGCACGCCTATAATCCCAGCTACTCAGGAGGCTGAGGCAGGAGGATCACAAGTTTGAGGCTAGCCTAGGCAACCTAGCAAGACCCTGTCACAAAATTTAAAAAATAATAAATTTAAAAGGCTGGGAATGGACCTCAGTAGTAGAATGCACCTGGGTTCAATCCCCAATACAGCAGAAATAAGTAAATAAATAAAATTTTAAAAAGAAAGAAGAGAAACTGGAGTAGTAAAGGAAACTTCAAATTCATCAATTTGTAAGTTCAGATCATGTGACTAGAGCAGCAATGCCCTCTAGTGGTAGAGTACCATACTTTCACTTTGAGGCTTTGGGCAAATCAATAAGCCCCTTTATTTAGAAAGTTGAACTCAGAAAAAGAAAGATTTGAAGAGATAGCAAAGATGTCTAAGAACCTGTAGCTCTTAAATGATGATGGTCAGGAACTCCCTAAAAAGGGAGTTCAGTTCAAAGGCTATTCCTGGATTTGCTCTCAAGTTCATTTTACAGATATACAAACCATGGTCTCAAGAGATTAGAAATAATTTATTTTCAGTGGCAAAAACTACATGAACCAAGAGGCCTGTGTCTCTGTCCTGCTTACTGCCCACTAGACATTAACCACAAACTAAGGCTGATTAAACTATCTTTTCATATTTAACTCTAACGAAGTGCCAACTGCCTACAGTGGCAGCCACTACATTCTTCTTTCCAAAGCTCAGCCCCTGTGGACTAGAGGCCCACACACTGTATGAGACCCAGGTACTCTGGAAGGGAAATGACTCCTAACAGTATCCCTCTCAGGCTCATTCATCAATAATCCAGGTTTCATAAGAAAGGATGTGGTGGTGGCTATATAGATCACATCAGAAAACAAAGCCCACATCCTTGTACCCCCAGAGCACATCGCATAGTGAGGATTCTGGATTGGTCAAGTAGGACAGGCCAACTCCAGGGAGAAAATCTAGTGATTTACAGGGAACTCTAATTCTCTCAGGGAAAACAGAATGTAGCAAGAGAGGCAAAATCAGAGAGAAGAGACCCACCAGGCTGGTGTAAGGAATAGGAGTTGGTTAAATTTGCCAAGTATTTTATACATTGCAAAGTGTTTTCAAAACATTCCACTTGCTCCTGGAGTTATGACCCTGTGGACCTTCATTCAAAAGTAACAGATTAGGAAGACTGAGACATTAAATGGCTGGGTTGTGTGTCTTGGCAAGTTAGTAGCAGACTCAAGAATGACCTTCAGCTCTACTGTGTTTCCCACAGCACCTGTGACATCCACATGGGAAGTTGCTTAATAACCAGCAAACATAAATTATAAGAGGAGGAGCCCCTATAGGTAGTCATAGAGCAGCAGAGACTGTCAGAGGAAGTCACAGAGCTTAAACAAAGAAGCCCAAAGCCATTTAAAATACAGACAAGCAGGCATTCAAAATTTGAGCACAGTGATGTGAAACTACAATGCACCAATAAAAACATGTAAAAAATAAAATTTGAGAATAGCCTAAGGTAACTACTGTAATTATAATTAAAATACATTCATTTGTCTGTGTTTAAGAAGCCAGAAATCAAGAATACCATGTTAGAAGGACTGCTATCTAAAACTACTAAAACATTTGTATAAGAAGGTAAACCTTCCATCTCCCAAAAGCTTTCTAGATAACCAAGATACTGACTAACGTTTCTTCTCTACAATTTCAATTAACTCATCTCTCTCTCTTCTTCTTATGCTCTCATTTTCCCCTCTATTTAGTTACAGTTTGAGAGTAGTATTGTATTCTGAGGTTTTAAGATGGCATATTTCAAATCCAATCTGCTTATTTGCAATGCAAACTTTATTCTTGGTAACAAAAAGAAAACGATAAGAGTAGAAAGGCATAGGGCCTGTAAAGGACAGTTTTGAGACTCTCTGATGCTCACACTACCTTTCATCCACAGGGGTGGGTTCTGGGAGACTTGTTTAATATCCTGGAACTCTGTTCCTGTGGCCATATCTTGTTTGGTGGGTTTTTTTTTTTTTTTGGTACTGGGGATTGAACCCAGGGGCATTCTACCTCCAAGCTATACCCCCAGCCATATTTTTCATTCTTTATTTTGAAACAGGGTCTCACTAAGTTGCGGAGGGTCTCACTAAGTAGCTGGGGCTGGCTGTGAACCTGTGATCCCCCTGTCTCAGCCTCCCAAATACTGGGATTACAAGCGTGCGCCACCATGCCCAGCTCCTGTGGCCATATCTAATTGGGTCAGGAGTAGACATGTATCCTAAATAGAACCACTCAGAAACTTCCTCGCAGAAATCCCCCCCCCCCAGTACTAGGGATTGAATCCAGGGACATTCTACCCAGTCCTCTTTATTTTTGAAATAGTGACTTGCTAAATTCCTGAGGCTGGCCTTGAACCTGTGATCCTCCTGTCTCAGCATCCCAAGTACAGGCATGCACCACCATGCCCAGCTAGCAACTTCTTTTTCTTAACCTAGTTTGGTTCTATTTTTATTACTTATAACCCAATGCCTCTAAAAAATATATCTTACATTGTATTTTGTCTTCTGCTCTATACATAAATGATTTGCTCTTGTTACAAGGGCAAAGATTTTTTTTTTTTTGGTCTGTTTTGTTCACTGTTACAGCCCAAATACCTAGAACGATGCCTGGCCCATAATAGATACTCAAAAATGTTTGCTGAATAATGAACATTGTAAGCCTTTCTTGAAAAGTGTTCCCCATAGCCAGCACTATTCAGTGTACACATCATATTTGCTGAAGAAAGAAGGCTCAGCCCTGCAATTTGGTCTTTTTCGTTTCACACAGCATATGAAGGATTTTCAGTCACCCTTTCCCAGTTATCTTCTCATGCTTCTGTGTCTGATTCTCATCTCCCTCCTTTACTCATTAGCACTTTAGTACTACATCTGTTATATACAGTGCACTGCATTATCATCACTAGATGGGACAATCCCTGCATTTCACTTTCTTCCCTTCTCTTTTATCCTTCCAAATGTCAGCTCTCAGTAAAAACCACAGGCAGAGCCATCTACTGAATGGGCAGAAGACTTCACTCCTGCTTCACAAGCTCCAGGATGCAAATGATGTCCAATGCCTGCAAGGGAATAAAGAGGTGCTGGAGAGTCTGAAGACTATTGTGGTTCCCCGGAGCAGCAAAACCTGCAGTGCTACCCAGGAGACCAAATACCACCAACTCCCCTCTAGACCCTCACTAAGGACTAGAGAGCACACAAACTGCAAAAAGATAGCTAGGCACATCTTTAGACCCCTAGATACTGCCCTCGCTCCTGTAACTAAGCCATGCACCTGCTCTGTGTGTTGATTAGTAAAATAGATCATTACTCTTTCTACTGTTAAGGGGAAAAATCACTATTAGAACACCAACACTATAGAACTCCAGCTTTTGGCTTAGGTGATCTATCTGACTTTTAAGTAATTTACAAGGCAAAGTGCTAAATAAATTTTTCTATATAAAGTTCAAGTCCAAATTATACATTCAAATGGAGACAAATGTGAAAAATAGATACGTTTTAGAAGTAGAAAATTTCAGCCAGGCATAGTGGCACATACTTGTAATCCCAGTACTTAGGAGACTAAGACAGGAGGATCAAGGTTCACGGACAGCCTCAGCCACTTAGTGAGGCCTTCTGCAACTTAGTGAGACCCTGTTTCAAAATAAAGAATAAAATAGGGCTGGGGGTGTACCTCAGAGATAGAATGCCCTGGGTTCAATCCCCAGTACCAAGGAAAGGAAAGGAAAGGAAAGGAAAGGAAAGGAAAGGAAAGGAAAGGAAAGGAAAGGAGA
>PVJS01051383.1:0-13992 GCA_004027185.1 Glis glis
CCCCCCCCCATTGTTATATATTTAAATATACTGGCTAAATTGAAGGTTATGAACAAAAATGACTGGGAAAGCCACAGATGCTCTGCAGCCTATTTACTCAAGGTTAAGGTGCATGTTATGTTTAACATGCCAAATGCAATTTGATTCCTCTCATCATATCAGCCTGAGGATAAGATATCAGGTGAAGAATTAAAATATGTAAGCATAGTATGTAAATATTCAGTGATAATTTTATTCTACTAATGATGAGATTGATTTACTTATAAAGACAACAGATCATAAACAGAAGACTCTAGGATAGGATTTTGGGATATGAGAAAAACCTAGTTATGAACTCTGATCAACATTTTTAGCAGAAACTGAATTTTCCAATAACAACTAATTTGGTTAGGTATGGTAGGCACTGACTGAACAATTGGCTAACCTAATGAAAGACCACAGTGGATGCTAACATTCACTTGCTGCAATACAGGTTATACTCTGTGCAGTTGCATAATTTTCCATGTGTGCTCCCAGACAACTTCTCTTTTAGCTTATGGGGTTTATAACAAGCAAAGGAAACAACCTCAAGTACAAAACAGTGGAATCTTCCTTTCATTTAAATTTCACAATATGATGTAATTACAAAGGGTCTACTTATTAAAACCACCCAAGAGATTACTGGAAGTTTGCCAAAAATAGAGAAGCCAGTATCCTCTTTCATCTGGACACTTTAAAGTACATGGAGCACTTGTAGCAATATAAAAACAATTTGCAAAAAAGAACATGATATTTAATAGTCACTAGATTTCCAAACTTAAGGTAAAATGCACATATTCTATGTCTATGAAAACAAACTCCTTCATTAGGCTGTTTCAAAGTAAAAAATAAAAAATAGAAAAAGAAGTAGGAATGTAGCTTAGTGATCAAGTACTACCCCCCCCAAAAAAAAGCAACAACAACAAAACTCCAGAATGGTTAGTTTTCATTAAGTTTGAAGTGTGATCAACTTATTTTGTTGAGAACACATAGAATAACAATGAGTCCTAATACATCTTATTAATTGAAAGTTCCATAAAAATACTGTAAAATTTTAAATTCACACACACAAAAAATTTAAATCTGAAATTTGAACGTGTGTCCTATCTGCCTTCTGACAAAGTCTCACAAGTGTGATGACAAGTGTGTAAGACCATCATCAGCAAGCGAGAGGTAACATTCTTAACATCCCAGGGCTGAGTCCATTTCACAAACATCCTTTTGTAGGAGGAGAAAAAAATAGACTGGCTTGTAAATAAATATCAAATAAAATAGATGGCACTAGATGCAACAAAAATTAGTTTTCTTATTTTAAACACTAACCACCTATGAGTCACAGAATCATTAAACTTTGAAAAGAAGGTTCCTTACTTTATTACATGTCAGTCAGGTGGGTTGTCAGAATTCTATTTGAATACTATGTAAGTTCAAAATTTCAGCAAAATTTTGAGCCCTTTGGTTAAAATGGTCTTTATTTTCTTGTGTTAGTTTCCTTTCTGAAGTAAACATAAAGTCATTCACATTAAAAGTATTTTTAAAAATTTTTAATATATTGCATATGTACCTAAAATCTATAATATATATTAAATACATATTAAAAGATCAGCAGGCTACAAAAACTTTAGATGTGTGAGTGCAATTACATACTCTTACAACACTACAACTATTGTGGTTCAAGAAATGTGGAATACATGACAATTAAATCTACAATACATGAATAACAAAGACTAGTTTTTAAAAAGCTAATTACCAAAGAACAGAATAAAAAATACACCACCTTTTCTTTACAATTGTGTAACGATTTTTAAAATGTCAATACATAATATGCTTATGAGAATACTCCTATTAATTGAAGGAGCTATGCATATTAATATAGCTTCTGAAAAATACTTCGGCATTTATTTATTTTTATTGGGACATTTATTTATTAAATGGTCTGAAAAAAGCTCATGTCTTGTGGAATAATTAAAGACTCTAAAGTCAGGTGTGGGGGTGCATGCTTGTAATCCCAGTACTTGGGAGGCTGAGATAGGAGGATCGCAGGTTCAAAGCCAGCCTCGGCAACTTAGCGAGGCCCTCCGCAACTTAGTGAGACCCTGTTTCCAAATAAGAAATAAAATCGGGCTAGGGGTGTAGGTTGGAGGTAGAATGACTCTGGGTTCATTCCCTGGTACCAAAAAAATAAAAATAAAAAAGAATCTATCATAAGGAAGTAATCTGAAATATGAAAAATACTTTATGAAAAAAGATATTTTTGTACTACAGTGTAACTTATAATAGTGCAAAATCAGAAACAACATATTAAATATAAATGAAGAAATGACTAATTGTAACATAACCACATGATGAAATGTTATGCAAGAATTAAAATCATCTTTAGAAAGAACTCTGCATTACATGATAAAATGCTTCCTTTATGATACCAGGCATATACAGCATGATCAGTGTGTGGAATAGAGTCAACACTTTGGGAGAGGCTCTCTTTAAGCGATATTTTTTCTTTTTTATGTATGTTTTCCATATTTCATACAATGTACATGTAGTACTTTTTATAATAAGGAAAACTATTACTCAAAGAATATTTCATGGAAAGCTACTTTCCAAAATACAAAACCTAAAAATGTTCTGTTACCAAAGGTATCTAGAAAACATGGAGTTAAAATCACACAGCATCTTAGCCACAGAAATTCTCAGAGCCTTTAAATACCTAAAGAAGAAAATACTATGAATTGTTGCCCATAAACATTTGAAGGGGAACTCATCATTTAAGAAACATTTCTTAAGACAGGAGTTGGCAGGGAGTCCCCTCTGGGAAACACTATTGTAGAGAAATATTTAAAGAAAGAGCAAACCTCTGTAAAATCTGAAGTGTTTACTTAAGTATTCCACAAGTGGCTAAAATTAAGGGAAGGAAATATTATAGCCCTTAAAATTCTTGAAACGTTTTGTTATACAAATTATGTTTTGTATCAAATTATTGCTTTTATGAACTTTATGTTTAATAAGATTCTCAGACTATGAGCATAATTTAACCAATGTTTAAGAAAGAAAATTCTATTTTCTCCACCAAACTAGAATGTGTCTAGTTTCTATATTCCTTGGGGAGAAAACCCTAACACATGAGTAAGAAAAAGTATTTTTCAAAATTAAATAAGTTATAATGAGCTTTTTTTCTTTAGAAAAATATTATACTGAGCATGTGATCTTTCAGCAATGTCACAGATTACATTAAAAGATGGATTTTTTAGAAGATACTTAAATAAGTGAACAATTAAGAACTGAGGAATAATTATAAATATTATTCCTACATTTCTCTCTTCATATCACAATGGGACAACATATCTCCCTTTGAACCACAGGGATCACCACAAGTGACTTTGTGTAATAAGTTTCAAACCAGCAGAGATCCTGGCAATGGCTGGGTGCCATGGTCTGAACAATTTGCCATTGTTCTCTCCCCTTAGTGTGAAGCCACTGCACAGGAGTAATCCATGATGGTGAGATAGCACTGCCTTAGCTCAGTCCTGTCCTCGGCTTGTGAAATTCAAAGAACAAAAGCCATCAGTGTGGCTAGAACAATCTGTCTGAAAGTTCACTGGTTTTTTATCCAAAATAAAAATCCCTGATGAATTACAAGCAGTTTCAGAACCTCTAGCTGACCAGTTGAAAGGAGCTCTAAGTTCTAAGAGATTTATTAAAAACTAGAATTGTGATGTAGTAGTTAGAATAATGAATAGGAAAATAATGCCATACATCAGCAATAGCTCTATCATGAATTAGATCCAAATGGATCAAGCAAAACCGCATCTCGTCAACACCCAATTAATGATGCTATACTTAAATTATGCTTTTAATTAATAGATGAATTTTTCCAACACTGCTTTACAAGACAACATTTTTTTAGTTAATAAAGCAGTCAATGAATTTTCATGTTTGTATTTAAGAATGAGGAATCAGGCAGTAGAACCAAGCTGACGAAATAATTCACATTACTTGTTATGTCTTGGTGACTCCTATAACCATATCTAATATATTTAACTCATAAACAGTTACACAGAAAAGAGGAGGGGTTTGGGTTCATCTTCTATGAGATGCGCTCTAAGTTTCCCACAGTATGGCCATCTTCGGGCCCACTGACCTCAGGACCCATAAACACTAGGGTACTCATTAATCACTTTAATTGCAAAGTTGTCAATTTGTAATAACAAAGCAACTTCAGTGGGGGGAAAAAGTGAGCACTTAAGAGTGCAGAGGGACGTCTCTAAACAGTCTCCCCATATTTATTGCACTTTCAGTCAGTCTACTGTCCCAAACTCTCAAATCTTAAACATTTAGATCACTATGGCAATGCTTCAGTGGTTTTTTCAAAATGATTTGAGAATATGTAAATATTATCATATTTCCTATGAATGAAAGTACAAAATAGTTACACTATAATAGTTCTTAGCTTATCAAAAGCTGTACTCACTACATACACAGAAGTTCACACACATACTCTCATGTTCTCTCACTTTGCATCTTCTCTCTCTTACCATAGGAACCAATAAAGTAGAACCCTCCATACACAACCAGGGGAAGAAAGAATAATTCAAAGTTGGACAGGCTTTTTCAAGAGTGGGAGAAAGAAGGGAAGAAGTCAGAAGCAAGGGAACTGCTCTAGCTCATGTGAGCACCAGGGACCCCTGTGCTTGTGCTTGACTTTAAATCAGATGTGGCTCTGATAACTGTTTCTTTACACAAGGATGAGCACTTTCAATGTAATGATCCTTTTTGGGTGGGCATAGCTCTTGATTAAGTTTTAAATCAAGCTAAAGAATGGTGGATGGAAGCAAGGAAGAAAAAGGGGGGAGGAAGGAAGGAAGTTAGCTATTCAACTGAGCTTCCCTGACCCAATACACCATTTTCAAAGGGGGAAAAAGTGGGGAAAGGGGGAGCATTAGGCTAAATTTTAAAAGATTAAATAAAGATTTGCCATTATTACAAATAACGAGAGCATCAAAGTCAACATTACAGCTATAGGGGTCTTACTAGAAGTTCAATGGTGAATTAAAGGCCTTATATACAATACAGGGTTTAGGGTTCAGAAAGAAAGCCTAGAAACATTAAATAACTTGTACCACCACCAAAAAAGTCCACATTTTTTTTCTAATCTCATAACAAAATCTAGGTTCTAATATATATCTCTTCCTCTCATAGTATACTGATTTCTTTTTTTTTTTTTTGCGGTACTGGGGATTGAACCCTGGGGCGTTATACCTCCAAGCTATACCCCCAGCCCTGCTTTTTATTCTTTATTTCGAAACAGGGTCTCACTAAGTTGCGGAGGGCCTCATTAAGTAGCTGAGGCTGGCTGCAAACCCGGATTCTCCAGTCTCAGCCTCCCAAGTACTGGGATTACAAGTGTGCGCCACCACGCCTAGCCTGATTTATTTTCTATGACTGAAGTTCAATTCAATGCTGTCTTTGGAAACACAACCTAAATACTGATCAACAGAAATAAGTAGCTTTGCTGACAGTTTTATATGTAACTCGACATCTCTTACTTGAGATCATCTTTCCATCTGTACATCCATCAAATATTTATTGAGCCTTAGGCACTGTTCCAGGTTTTGGAAATACAGTGGTTAAACAAGTCAAAGCCTAGAATCTACATTCTAATAAAGAAGCAGGTAACAAACAAGTCAATAAATAAGATAGCTGCATATAGTATACATGCCATGAGAACGAGAGTAATATGACAGAATGTGCACGCTGTAACAATTTTATTCATAACAATCCCATGAGATAGGTGTTGGTTTCTCACTTTACAGATGAGAAACTGAAACACAAAGGGGTAAAGGCTTTGTCAAGTCACCCATCTGGTTAGGTGCAGGAGGCTAGTTATTATCCTAAGATTTCTTCTCCAAAGACTTTGCTCTTCAGCACAAAACTAATTCCTTCCATTTCTAAAATAGCAATCAATCCAAGCAAAAAGGCTTTCCAGTAATACTCTCTCCTCTAACCCCTCACCAGTGTGGTGGTGATTTTGTAGAAGCACTTCATAGATATGGGAACAAATCATCTCCAAAGAAACCGGAATCCAAAATTATAGAGAATCGTTTCATGGAAAAATGAAGAGAGTCAATGCAAATGTCATCCTACTCAGTGTGAAGTGGAAAAAAGTTTGTAACAAAATTAAATGTGGCATGCTCCAAATTGATTTGATGATAATCCACACAATAGGTTTGTTCAAAGAATAACTTTTCCAGAGTATCCCAACAAAGATGCATCAATCTGTTGTCCTTAGGTAAATTTACTAAAAAAAATTATGCTATATATCATAATAAAAGTATGTATTTTTGTATATTCTCTAATTTATCTTTCTTAAAACTATTTTCAAATTTTGTGCAAAATTTCACAATATTCTACTTAACTTCAGAGAGAGGAAATTAATTTTTTACTCTGCATTTATTTCCACAATAATATTTTAGGACAGAAAAAATTCTATCTGTCCATTGTGCTTCATGTCCACACTCAAAATAATTTAAGGGAGAAAACTGAATTTTTCTAGCTGATATTTATAAAATTTTTATAACAAAAGAATATTAAAAGACTACATAGTATCTTAGACACATTCAAGGTTAAATAAAAGGCATTTCAAAGTTCAGAATGATTCAGTTTTACTATCAATAAAATTTCATTATAATGAAAATACTATTCTAATAAAGGATTTTATATAAAGAATATAATTTATATGCCCCATTGTTAAGAAACAGAAAAATTTACTGCAATGGGCCAGACAGTGAATACTGTAGGCTTTGTGGTCCAAATGATCTCTGCTTCTGCCACTCTAGGATGAAAGAAGAAACAGGAAGAACCTAAACTAATAGGATAGCTGTGTTCCAATAAAACTTTATTCACAAAAACAGGTGGTAGGCAGGATTTAGCCTATAAGCCATAGTTTCCCAACTTCTGGTTTAGGTCTTTTTGTAGTTTAGGACAAACCTTCTAGAAAGTAATCCTACATGACCCTTGCTCTTTTGGTCTCTCAGCCTCAAAACTATTTCTGCAAAATGAAAAAATAAACCCTAATTACAGTATGTTCAGGCACCAATAGGTACAGGAAATGAGAATTAAGCTTTAATTACTCATTCTGTGATTGTAAGACACCAGATTAAATTCCTTTTGCCTCCTCTATCTCAAACTTTCACAACTGCTTGCAAATGAATGAAACATCTAAACTTCCACACCACCCCAGCAAATGAAATTTACACCACATGGCATTGATTCCGAAGTTTGGTGAGGGAACAGATTTAACATTATTGGATTAGGAAAACATTTTAAGCCCTATTTTTAACTTTGCTACTCAGCACCGCAGTTCATTTGCTAATGCATTACTAAACACCTCCCATCTTCTGCTTCTACATACTATAAATAAAGCTATTAATAATGTAATTATTTTTAAATATTCTAAAAGAACGAGTGAAAAGGATATACCATGCACTTTCATGAAAGAGAAGAGATTGACAAGTAAACTCTACACTTCATTTTGTACCAGACATGGACTTTTTAACACCTTTAGAATGGACAAAAGCGAGCAAACTATAATAGAGTTGTATGCTCTGAAAATCTACTAGGTTTATGTCCTTTTTTGGGACACATGGGTAAGTAATAACTTCCACTTAATACATCTTCAAGTTCTGATCATGTGGAGAAAAACAATATTTTTATCTCCATACTATTTCATTACCAATATGAAAGTAATAGGACTTGCAAAGCAAATAATGTGCCTGCAAAAAATTAAGGGTTCCATTTATATTTCTACATTTCACTGGCTCTATTGTGACATTATTGCAATGCCCTTAAAACAAATATGGTTCATATTAGGAGAGTAACATCAATAACAAAACCATATTTATAACTACATTTTTACAGACTTCAAGCAATGAATCAATGAATACACAGCTAATTGCTTCAGGAAAACGTTGGTAAGAATTAGATACTAGCTAAGGGCCATGTGCAGAATAAAAGTGGTTTAGGCGGGCACAATTCACAGTCTGAAGTCTTATCTACTTCCTCTTTTTGCCTTTTCTTCCTTTTAGGAAAAGCTTTGATTCCTAAAGAGACAGATCTTGCTTTTCATATCCAGGCTGTCAAGCTCTTCACTGCTATTGAGTAATTATTTGAGAAAAAGGACAAATAGCTAAATGAAAGTTATGTTACAAACAAAATAAATCAAGCACTCTAGTTTGTTTGTTCGCAGAATGTGAGTTATGAGGGTAGAATGAGGTCGAGTATATCACAAACCGAGCAGAATGCGTGGCCAAAAGCAGCAATGAAAGATACTATTTTTCTCCTAAGTAGAAGACTGGATCCTGGAGTGCTAGAAATTATTCTGTTTCTGAGCATGAACTATTATAATTAAATTATCTACCAGGATAAATTTCAAAAGAAAATAACAAAAATTCTGAAGATAAGCAAGAAAGTATCACCTACTGAGCACCTTCCAATGCCAATTTCATTGAGCTCGTTATAGAAATGCTCTTATTCTTTCTGAGGAAGTATTGTTCGCATTTCAAATAGAGGAAGCAGAAACTCAAACAGACTAAGTAATTTGATCACGACTTAGAAATTGAAAGTGGCAAAACCAGAATTGGAACCCAAGTCCTAGAAGCTTGTTAACACCTCTACACTCTCCTTCTAGGAATAATGTCAAAGTAAAAGTTACAGAATTAACTTTGGTAAAGAACTTCAGAAAGTAATGATTTTAAACAGTGAGTAACAATTAACTTTCACTATTCATTTTCACTCACATGTTATTTAGAGGATGTTATCTTTGGTTTAACTGTTAACACAAAAGTTAATATTACATGTTATACAACACAAATATGTCTGTATGTAATGAGTATATACAGACAGCTATCTATCTAGTGCACATTTTCTAAAACAATACATACATAAATAAGGGTTTAAGTTTTTCTGAAAATTCCCACTTGAAGCTTAATAAAAACACTGAAGCCAGGAGTGGTGGTGCACGCCAGTAATCCCAGTACATGGGAGGCTGAGACAGGAGGATCACAGGTTCAAGGCCAGCCTCAGTAACTTAGCAAGACCCTGTTTCAATAAAAGGGGGGTCTGGGGATGTGGGGGTATAGCTTGGAGGTAGAATGCCTCTGGGTTCAATCTCCAATACAAAAAATAAATAAATAAAATAATACAAAACAAAACAAAGTGTCAAGAACAAAGGCACTGGCTTTAGTCCAGCCTATTTTTCCAGAGGAGAATTTTTTTTTTCTCCATAGCAACTGAAATTCTAGAATAACGTCATTTGCCAGCAGGATGGGGTTAGAAGTTTCTTTTTTTTTTTTTTTGCAGTACTGGGGATTGAACCCAGGGGCGCTCTACCTCCACGCTACATCCCCGGCCCTATTTTTTTATACTTTATTTTGAAACCAGCTCTCACAAAGTTGCGGAGGGCCTCACTAAGTAGAGAGAGAGAGACGGGGGTAGGGGGAGAGAGAGAGAGAGAGAGAGAGACCTGAGGCTGGCCGCGAAGCCGGATCCTCCAGTCTCCGCCTCCCAAAGTACTGGGATTATAAGCATGCGCCACCACGCCCGGCTAGAAGTTTCTTAATGAATATCTTCTATGGTGTCAAACTGGGTATACCGTTCCAAACAGCAACCAGCTTCTGAGACTAGTAACCATGCAGATCTCAAGGCAACATATCCTAGGATCCTTTTGTGTGTATGTATCAAGAACCTAGTCACTGAACAAGGGTGGGATTTTGTTATTGATTGTTTTTTGGTACTGGGGATTGATCTCAGGGGTGTTCTACCACTGAACGACACCCCCAGCCCTTTTAATTTTTCAGGGTCTCACTAAATTGCCACGGTTGGCTTGAACTTGAAATCCTTCTGCCTCAGGCTCCAGAGAGTCACTAGGATTGCAGGTGTGCTCCACTGTAACCAGCTGAATAATGCATTGTTTACAGTGTGTAATTCTTTTTAATCAGCTTGTACTTTTATAAACAAACAAACACCTGATGTTCAGGTGAGAAATCTAGTCGCTATTAGCCACCAGATTTGTTATAATTAGCATAGTCTTCTATATTACCTTAATTATTTGACCAAGAACCTTATTATTTCTGACTAATATTTATTATACCCAGGGTCAGGTTCAAAATGAATACCCATACTGTATCTTTTCTTTAAATTAATTTATTTCATTAATTTATTAATTCTACAAATATTTATTGAACTTCTAATTAGAACAGGGTCTGTCACAGGAGGAAGGGCAACAGTAATAAATAAAACAGACAAAATCCCTCCTTTGAAGGTGCTTACATCTACTTGGGAGATGCAAACTAAAAATGAACAAGCAAAATATGCCATATGGTGGGCTGGGGATATAGCTCAAGGGTAGAGTGCTTGCCTAGCATGCAGGAGGCCCTGGGCTCAATCACTGGCACCACATAAAAGGAGGGGGAAAATGGCATGTGGTAGTGAGTGCTTTGGAGTATGCTATGGTTTGGAGAATGTTATGGATCTTAAATGTCCCCCAAAAGGCTCATATGTTCAAGGCCTAGTCCCAAGCTGATGGCACTACTGGGAGGTGCGGTAACCTTCAGGAGGTGAGGCCTTAGGGAAGGATGTTAGGGCACAGGGGCACGCCCTTGAAGGGATATCGAGACCCTGGCCCTTCCTCTTTCTCTTTTTACTCCTGGGCCATCAAGAACTCAGTAGTTCCTCTGCCACCTGTTCCCTGCCATGATGTTCTGTCTCACCTCACGCCCAAAAGCAACAAAGCCAGATGACCAGGAACTGAAACCGTGGGCCAAAATAAACTTTTCTACTTATAAGTTGTTTATCTCAGTTATTTTGTCACAGCAAAGGAAAGCTAACACAGTATAATAAAGCAAGACAGGCAGAGGGAAACACTAGTTTACATAAAGGAGTGAGAGAAAGCCTCGAATAATGAGGTAAGATGTGAAAGAAACCTGAAGTAGAGAATGCTACACAGGCCAAATAGCAGGTGTAAAGGCCCCGCGGCAGGAATGAGCCAGTGGGGTGCGAATGGTTCCAGAAAGAGCTCTGGAGACAGCTGAGGACCAGAATGCATCAGGTATATAAGACCATTATAAAAACTTGTCTTTCTTCTTGAGTGAGATAGAAAAGTATTTCTTAACATAGTACTTCATTGGAAGAAAGTTAACCCCAAATTTCAAGTGTTGAGCAATAAATTAGACTATATATATGTTTGAACTGCATAAGCCTACTTATTAACTAGAAACAAGGGAAAAGAGAAGGATTAAAAATTGACCCAAATTTCAAATATGTCATGATGAACAAAATACAAATACAAAATAACAAAATTACTTAATTTGTCTTCAATCCTGTCAAAGTGAGAGACATGCTCTTTGAGGTTCATGTTTATATTCACCCTGCCCTATGCTAATACTGGATGCATAACTTTGTCACTAACTTTTTCCAGACATATCTATTTTTTTTTCTGTTCTAGTCTAGGCTAAACACATTAACTTGCAAACTTTATTTATAAAGAAGGTATTTTGGGGTACTTCAATAAAATTCTAGCATTTGACATAGCCTTATTAGGAATATAATGCCAGCCTGTTGTTTTTTGTAGAGAACATAGGAAATGAAAACTTTTTATTCTTTATACTCTCAACTTAGTTTTTTTTCCATTTATTTAACATTAAAATAGTTTGGGGTAAATTTAGATTTTTTTAAAAATCCATAGAGATAGTTACTCAGAGTCAAAGAACTTAAAAATTAATGACCATACGTGGCTATTCTGGCTATGAATAGACCACATCTATCCTTGTTTAATAACTTCAAGATGAGTCCTTAATTTCACATTTATCAGTTAAGTAGTTGAATCTTGTTCAACACCCTCATTACTCAATCTCAAATTAGTTCAATGCATTGGAAATAATATCTAAATCTAATAGAAAACCTAAAGTAAGTTAAATTTTCCATTTATCTATCTATCTATTTATTTATTTTATTTAAGGTACTGGGGATTAAACTCACGAGTGTTCTACCTCTGAGCTACACCTCCAGTCCTATTTTATTTTTTGAAATAAGAGTCTTGCTAAGTTACCACGCATTGCTGGCTTCGAACCTGTGATCCTCCTGTCTCAGCCTCCAAAATACTGGGAACAGGCATGCATCACTGTGCCCAGTTCAAATATTCATTCTAAAAAGTTCTTTTATTTGTGATTTACTTTGCGTTTATATCATCACAGAGAAAAAACTGAAATTATTCAACTGTTTCTTTTATTTATTAAGAAACTTTATTTTTGTTTATAGAAATTGGATTGTTTACAAAAGAAGATAGCATTGCCTATATTTCTGATTGATAATTTAATGGATTTTATTGTAACATTTTGGACAAATTAAAACTGCAAAGCTTCTTGTTATTAGCAAAGTATTAGTATGTTTAAAAAGGAAGCACAAATTATGTTTTCTATTCTAATACCTTTTCCACATTACAGACAGAAAATCTGAAATGAGAGCAAATTAGCAACACATAATACCCTAATTCACCAAAAGGTAAGCTTATTAGAGAATTAATGAACCTTCTCTCTTTCACTGTTTAAGTCTAATATATTTTAGGAAGTGACCTAAAGCAGGGCTTAATAGTACACTATTTAACATATGTGACTGCCCATGGAAGCCCCAAACCCAAACTGGTTTACACCTGTTTAATGGACAAAAGTTCTGATCAAAAGCTTGAAAACTATGGCAATGTCAACCTGCTATCAAAGTTCCTACATGCTTATTCTCAACATTAGTACTTCTCTCATTGCAGACCAAGACAAATATCACACTTGAAATAAACTAGGGCCCACAAATTGAGTCGCATGGCCCTAGACAACTGTTTTCAAGCTTTTTATCACAATATACAGTCAGACGTGTATTTTATATCATGATCTATCCAGTATAAGCATGAACCAATAAAATACATATTTTCGTGTGCAATATATTTTGTTCTAGTCCAATTCATTTACAAAACAAAAAGAAGTAGGGGATAGGAGAGAGAGCTGGGATGCTGGTCTTGATTCTATAAACGATATGCATATAAGCCTAGTGTTATAAGCACTAATCTGGAGTCAAAGTTGGAGCTTACAAAGATATGGAGCCTTGATAGGTGACTGAATAAACAGGAAGTCTGACTAAGGAGGGTCACACACAAACGCTCATCCGATTGTACTCAGCCCATTCATAAAACAACAGTAAACTAATTTTAACTTTTGAAAAATGCTGTATCCAATAATATACTCAAAGGCACCAAATAAACAGATTTAGCAACAACAATAATTAACATAGGGTTCTGGCTAGAACATATCTGCAAAGCTCCTCCTCACCAAATTTACTTTTGTCATAAATAACAATCATGAGAAGAATAGAAGTGCTGTCTATAGGTTACTCTATGTGTTGTTTCAACAATGACATTATCTATCAAGTACTTGTGAAATTGAACTAAACAATGAAGATTTCCCATTTGACTATGCATCAAAATGTGGAGAAGCCAAACAATGATGGCTAACTATTAAGATCAATAATCCAAAATGTATTCAATTATTTTTTCTTTCTTTCACAGAAGAAAAACACACCCTCTAATCTGATATTTTTCCAAACAAGGAATCTAACAATCCCTTAAAAGACCTCTAAGAGAATGTTTGAGATTCCTGTCATATTGATTTCCTCTCTTTATGAAATTCATAGAAGTATCTGAGACCTCACAACAGATAACTTGCATATAGAAAAATCACAATATAATTTATGCTGTTATCTTCTTTTAAAATTTTTCAAATATACGAATGCATTTATATAACTTTGGCATCAAATTTCCTTATTTCTCTCAAAATAATGCTTTTCTTCCAAAACTGTTTTGATGTTTAACTCTTTCACCTGCTTATCTAAAATGTTCTTACTGAATACCAACAGTGATTTTTTTTTTTTTTTGCAGTA
>PVJS01051384.1:0-13992 GCA_004027185.1 Glis glis
CTGTATATTATTGACTGTGTTTTCAGTTTTTAATGAACTGTCTTCCAGGAGTGATACCCTGTTTTCATGTGGTCTAGCCTGCCAGAGTTGGTTTCTATTGTGGTCTTCAATTGATCTATTGCCTCTTTCATTTTTTTTTTTTTTGTGGTACCAGGGATTGAACCCAGGGGCGTTCTACCTCCGCGCTACACCCCCGGCCCTATTTTTTTATACTTTATTTTGAAACCGGGTCTCACGAAGTTGCGGAGGGCCTCACTAGGTAGAAAGAGATAGAGATAGAGAGAGAGAGAGAGAGAGAGAGAGAGAGCTGAGGCTGGCCGTGAACCCAGATCCTCTGGTCTCCGCCTCCCAAAGTACTGGGATTACAAGCGTGCGCCACCACACCCGGCGCCTCTTTCATTTTGTTCAAAGTCTCTGGTTCTTTCTTAGAGCCTCAATTTCTTCCTTCATCTCCTGTATGTTTTCTTTGAGGCCTTTCATCATTTTGAAGATCAGAATTCGGAATTCTCCATTTTGCATTTCCTGCGGATCAGTATCAATAATCTCCCTTGTTGTTGCATTGTGAGAGTTTATTGTTTCCTCGCTGTTCCTCATTCTTGTATTTTCAGTTTTCTAAATTGTGTGTTTCTGTTGTCTCGGCATCTTCTTCCTCTTTGTGTGTAAGACCTGTGTCTATTCGTTATCCCTATATAGTAAGGCCTATGCTGGAGAGTATATATTTGCCTCTACCAATCTGACTCATGTAATCAATCCCTTGAGTTTGTCCACCAGAGCCTCTTTAACTAGATATAGTTCTTTGTGCAAGCAAAGAGGAGTCTCTGATTTGCTACCAGCTGCCATGCTCTCCAGGCCCAAACTCCACTGGGCTATAGACTATGATATTCTGTTCATAGCCTGCAGCCTGCTGGTTGGGATTTAATGCCCCACAGCTGCTGCTGCTGCTGCTCTTGATACTGCAGGGCACTAACCTCTGGCCTCTGTGGCCGGTGGGCTTAGGCTCAGCAAAGCCAGAAATTGCTATGTTCTGAGCCTGTGACTTGGCCCACTATGCTTTCGTGGCCCCTGGTACACGCCCCTGATCCACTTGTTAAGATCATGGGAGGTACTATCAGTCACTGGCATTCATGCATACCAAGTATAAACTCTGCTGGTGGAGACAGTGTCCAGTTCCCAGCCTGTAGCTATGATCAAGTGGGGCCCTGCCAGACCTCTGGCCTCTTGGCCTCCAGGTGCAGCCTGAGCCAGATGGTACCACTGTCACTCTCCTCCCAAAGACCAGGGTCTGGCAGGGGAGATTTTACAGTTCCTGGCCTGGGGCTTGGGAGGCTCAGTTCTTTTAGGCACAGAGACACCTCTGCAGTTCTGGTGACTGCAGTTACTTGCGCCTTCTCTGGCCTCCGGTGTTGGTGCTACCAGCGCCCAGACACAGCCAGGCACAAGTGTGTTGCTTTCTGAACTTGTACCTCGATAGGCTGAGTTATTTCCCCCAGTCAGCACAGCTGAGTGCCCAGTATTGGTCCCTGGAGACCCAAAGGGCTCAGCAAACTGTGGGATGTAGTTCCCTCCCACTTGAATGTCTCTAGGGACTGTCTACCTGTTCACTTCTATGCTGTGTCTAACAGTAGTCCACACCCCACCTCCGTGTGGGTAATTTGCAAAATTTCAGACCCGCGTGAGTCTATTTCCTTGCCACATACATCGCGTGGGCATACAGGGCAGTCTCCCGCTGGGACGGCCCCTTCGCTTACGATTGCGATGAACTCTGCTCCAGATTGCTGCACCGGATCGCTGAGGGAAGAGGTGGGCTATGCCGCAGCTGCAGGATCCCAGGGAAGTGGCTGTGATTGTCCTTCCTCTCCTGCCGTCACGGGGTTGTGGAATTCCTTTGCTAGTGGTCTCGATGTCTGTGAAGTCAGTTGTTGGTTATGTTTTTGGTTCTTCCATATTTTCCTGTCAGATCGTGAACTGGGTCCACAGGCAGGACTGTGGCTATTGTTCTCACGTCTCTGGTTGGTTGCCTTTTTATTCTTTTTTCAGCCTTTGTGTTACGGTGTGGCCTTGTAGATATTAGTTCCCATCTCCCGTGAAGGTAGTATGGAATGTGAAATGTTGCTCAGTTCAGAGTCCCCGAGATGAATTGGAGGCAGGCTTGTCTAGGGAGCCTTATTCTGTCGCCATCTTGGATCTTCCTATTTTTTGTTTCTATAGATGTAACCTCTGAGAAAGTCTGGTCTTGCGTGGTGCTAGCCAGGGCGTCTTTCCTCACATTGCCAATACATTTTCCAGTCGGAGTCCATTGTCCGCCAGAGATGGCGGAACCTCCTCTGTCCTTAGGCCACTGACAACTCTGCAGCGGGACATGTCTTCCCGGAGAGAAGTTCCCATGACCCTCTGGCGACGATTTGATTTTCTTTTTGCAAAAAGGGATCCTGCCACCAGAAAAGTTAGGTAGGCAAGAACCTAATTGTTGGAATTATTAAATGAATGTAATAAAACATTTAATGATTGGAAATTGATATAAATTCATATAACTTTAAGGAATTTTGTTAATATAGATTTAGGGATTTTGAGCATACCCATATATTACTATTTTTACAATTATTTCTATATTGCAAATAAATTTATAATTTGTTCATTTTTAGCTATTCCTTTATGTTAGCTTTCAAACTATTTATTGAGCATCTACCCTTGTGAGGCAACTGTGGATACAATAAAAACAAGCACATCACAAACATCACCTCTGTCCTCAAGAAGCAGTAAATTCAACCCATATCAAGTGTACATAATACCATAAGAATGTGTAAAGATGGGCGGTGAGGAAAGGAGTCTTGAGGGAGGGACAGTGTAGCTGTGCTCAGAATGTAGGTGTTTTACGAAGCAGAAAGAAGGGTCCTGCCTAAGGCTTGGTGCTGGGAGGTGCCTGGAGGATGAGTGCTGGGAGAGAAAGGAGTGTGGCTGAGTGCCAGCAGGGAGAGGGAGAATGTATGCCTGAGGCTGGAATGTGGTATTGGTAGGTTGGGTTAAGGGTAATGTCCCATATGAGAGATGAAGAGGAATGTAGTTTTTATAGGGTTGGGTTGGGATGGTAGCCTTTAGATCAGGTGTGCTCTTCAAAACCAGTACTCACATTGCAGTGAGGAGCAAGGTGGAGAGGGGGCAGGAAAGGATGACAGAAGGCTCTGCAAACTTGAATTCATTTTCTGGTGATGAGGAAGGAGCTAATGGATAGGCCTGATGTTTAGAAGGGCAATTCAAACATCTGATTGAATGTGGAGTGCAGTGAAAGAGCGGTCCAAGGATGGTACCCATTTTTTTATGGTAATGGGGATTCAACCCAGGGCCTTACACATGCTAGGTGAGCACTCTACCACTGCGCTACATCTCCAGTCCTTTTTAAATTTTATTTTGAGCCGGGCGTGGTGACACACACTTGTAATCCCAGTACTTGGGAGGCTGAGACAGGAGGATCGCAGGTTTGCAGACAGTCTCAGCTACTTAGTGAGGCCCTCACAACTCAGTGAGACCCTGTTTCAAAATAAAGAATACAAAGTAGGGCTGAGGGTGCAGCTCGGAGGTAGAATGCCCCTGGGTTCAATCCCCAGTACTGAAAAAAAAAATTTATTTTGAGACAGGGTCTTGCTCAGTTACCCAGGCTGGCTTTGACCTTGTGACTCTCCTGCCTCAGCCTCCCGAGTTGCTGGGACTACAGATGTATGTACTGAACCCACCCGTCAACACCCACTTTTAGCTTACATAACGGCGTACATGATGAGGCCGCTTACTGGAATCAGGATCTCTGTGGGAAGACAAGGTTACAGATCATAAAATGGCAGATGAATTCCATTTTGCTTGCCAACCATTCAATTGGTAGTGGCTGCCTAGAGCTGTAGGTTGAGGTTTTTGAGATTCATTGAATACTCTTTCATGATCAACTATTTAAGCTAAAAATACTGAGTGCTTCATTGCTTCTGTATATCCTGTAGTTCTTGTTCTTAAATTTTTACATATGTAGCTGAAAAGTTGTCGTTAGAGTGACTATTTATATAATAGTAATTGTGAATGTTAACTGTGCTATATACTCTTCTAGTGTATGATCTACTCTATGCCATTTCATTCTGCAATGCAGATTAGAATCGTATAGCTTGATATTGGACCCTATCCTGTGCAAGAAGAATTTATATAATGTGGGCCTAACAGGCCTTTTATAGAGGGATTTTCATCTGTAAGGTAAATTCTTGGTGTAAAGGACCCTGAGGAGAACATTGTGTCATTGCAGTAATATTCTAAATTACTATTAATGAATAATTAAATGCCAGTTTACATTTCACTCAGCATAGTTATCTCTCATTTGTGGGTGTATGTGCATTTGTAATTATTGGTTTGCAGCTCATATTCTGTGTAAATGGATTGTACCAGAGGCTTAGAGGAGGAAATGCCATATGGGATTACAGTTAATGATGACCCAGTCTGCCTCTCATTTTCTGTATATCTATCTCACAGCACCAAAGACCTTCCAAGTAATTGAATATTTCCTTTCTATGATTGAATTCCAAAGGGCCTTTTTTGTAATTTCTTTTTTTTTGCTATTATAACCATAAAATTAAAATAATTCTCATAGTACTGCAATTCACTAAAATTTCTTTTGGAATAAATTATGTATGAATAGTTACAAGAGTTAAGGAGAAGAAATGTTTATTTCCCTGCTAAGTATTATTAATTTGTATTTACTCACTCAGTATGAACTTTTAAAAAATAAAGGAGATATGACTAAATCCATAAAAACCACACAATTATACTACACTGTTAGGTAAAGTTTCTGGAGGCTAAAATCACTGTTGTTTGTTAACTTTTGAAAATGTTGATGAAATACAACCATTAAACAAAGAATTTTAAGGAATTCTCACGTACTCATGATTAATCTAACTGTGATTGTCCCCTTTTACAGAATCATGGCAGAGAGCACCCTGAGTTTTATTCAATACAATTGTAATCAAATACCTAAGTCCTAACAACTATGTTGTAGATAAGAATGCTCAAATCATTATTATATTATAGCAATAAATTCTCTCTTTATTATTTCTGGAGCATTTTCTGTAAAATTAAAGAACTACTTTCAAACTGACTACACTAAGAAATCAATAGCATTTTCTAATTATTTAAATTCACATTGGTATGACCATACATAAAGTTCATTAGAAAATCATATTAAGGTAAAATTTGAGACACTAAAATACTATTTTTTCTATGGAAGGATTGTGCATGCGTGTTTACTAAATATTAAACGTTAATTTTCTCTTGAATGAACCACAAGATTTGAAAAGAAATTTTGAAGTTATATATATCAAATTAGAAGATGCTACTGGATAATATTTTGTCTTTATGAAGAAAGTAAATTAACCCTATTCTTATACAGTAAAATAAACTATTATTATCCAATACTAGTTAAATGTGTGGTACAAATCATGGGTAGGCTTCCTCTTGGCTCCCCAGGCATACTGACTTGGGTTCAAATCCTGATGCTGTTTCTTGTTAGCTGTATAATTTTTACACAAATTAATCTCTACCCCTTAATTTTTCTTTGTATGAAATTGGCATGCTAGTAAAATGTGTTTCATAGCATGATATGGAAGCCACAAATGTGGCTCTCCACAGTTGGCCAGAACAGGAGCTCGGGTAATGGCAAAATTCACTGTGAATGTGGAAGAAGCAATTAGGATGACATCTTACCACTACTTCAAGCACATCACTTAAGTTCCTGTGCTTCTGTTTTCTTATCTCTAAGATGGGTATAATAAGATACCTCTTGGCTGGGTGTGGTGGCGCACGCTTGTAATCCCAGTACTTGGGAGGCTGAGACCAGAGGATCCGGGTTCGCGGCCAGCCTCAGCTACTTAGTGAGGCCCTCCGCAACTTAGTGAGACCCTGTTTCAAAATAAAGAAAAAAATAGGGCTGGGGGTGTAGCCCAGAGGTAGAATGCCCCTGGGTTCAATCCCTGGTACCGCAAAAAAAAAAAAAAAGATACTTCTTTCCTGTATCATGGGGTTCTGTTAGGATTAAATGATAAGAAATATTACAGCAAGTTTAAGCTTCTATATAGTTTTTACATTTAAAAAACCACCTACTTTATACTAAGCACTAAAACCCCCCTCTGCCTTCAAAGAGAATGCAAATGAGTAGGTGCTTATAGAACAAGGAGAGAAAATGGTGTACGTTTCTCTCTGTATGTATCCAAATGATTATTCCTTAAGATTGTTTTCTGTACATTAAGAAAAATAGGGCCATGTTCAATGTTGAGGAATAATAGTCTGAAATTCTTAGTATTTTAAATCCCAAGGAAGGAAAACAAAAACTACTGGGCAACTAGTTAGTATACTATGGCAATATCTTAGAATGTACTTTCATGAGTATTTCCTCTTTTATTCTTTAAGTAGAACTGTGAAATAGATGTCATGACTTCCCTTTTTTGGATGGGAGAACTCAGGCACAGAAAAGTTAAATAATTATATAATAATATAAAATGAATGAAAGAAATTGAAGCTCAAGCCCAGGTCTTCTGGAAACAAATTCTATCACCTAAGATTCCAAATATATAAGTTTTACCAAAGCAATGTTTATTTACTAATTTCACTTATTGAGGAGGCAAAACTGATTCTAGAGAAAAATTTTAAGATGTCTTATGATTAGACTTTGCAGCCTCCTATTAAACCATGAATTGACATTTTAAAATATCATTAAAAATTTATAAAATATTTCAAAAAGCATATATATGCACCTATATACACAAACTTCCACGTATTTAAGTGCTCTGAATTAAAATTAATAAATAATTTAAAATGTTAATGTTTTGACATATTTCCTTTAGAAGATTCTTTAAAGAAAAACTATACATATATAATCAAAGCTGGTTTGGACCTATCTCCAGTCTCATCGTTGTGAACTGTTTGTGTATCCTTCCTGAATCTGAAATCAACATACAAATGCAATTATTGAATTTTAAAATATTTCAAACACATTAGATAGAATATTTTAAACACATTAAGTGGAATTTTAAAATATTTTAAACATATTAGGTAGAACTATCTAGAGCAGAAATCTCAAAGTCTTAAAATATTTTAATAGATCAATGACAAGAATTTTTGGTTTTGATTGATTTTGAATTACTACATATGGATTCTCAAGGAAAAGATGCTAGAAGCAATACTGTCTTGATACACAATGGGCCTCTGAAGCAACTATTTTACTGTCTTTTCTATTTGAAAATTATGCTCAGAATAGTGATGAAAAAGCAAAGCTTTTAAAGTCATTTAGAAATTGTTATTAATAACTCTTATCAACAGGTTTCTTCTCAATTATTCTAATAGAAATGTGGTAGGAGTAGAAGACAGAAGTAATAGGTAGTCTATAATCTGCCTATTTTTAACCTATTGTATTTTATTTCTTTTGTTTTCTGTCCTTTCACTTTAGCTATATTTAAACTATTATTAAAATTTAAAATGAATTCTGAGTATACTATTATACTTAAATCATAAAGAGCTAATTGGACAAATTTAAAGGAATCTGTGTATAAAGTCATGGAGGAATTAGTTATAATACTGAAAAGTTGAAAGCAACTGTTTATTAGTAGAACACTTCAGCAATTAACAATTTGTACATATTGACCTGAGAAATATCCACAACATATGGATCAGTTGAAAAAGCAGGTTGTAAAATTATGTCCTTTGATCTAGTTCTGTAAAAACAAAATACATACCACATCTGCCCAAATGTGGGGTGACCATAGGTATAAGGAAGTTGTTTTTGACCAGGGGCAGTTTTGTCCCTATAGGACATTGACAATGTCTGGAAGCATTTTTGATTGTTACACTGAGGGGTTGCTACTGGTATGTGGTGGGCAGAAGTCAGAAGGCCAATAAGCCTCCTACAATGCACACAGCAGCCCCACAACAAAGAATAGCCCCAAATCTTACTAGTTGAGGTGCAGAAATCCTAACATAAAATAGTCCTGAAGTATCTGAATAAGAATAATATAATAAAAGTTTGTGGCCCATATTGCAAGTCTGAAATGTATACATCAAGATGGATCAAATATCTACTTATGCCGGGCGTGGTGGCGCACACTTGTAATCCCAGTACTTTGGGAGGTGGAGACCGGAGGATCCGGGTTCGCGGCCAGCCTCAGCTCTTTCTCTCTCTCCCTGTCTCTCTCTCCCCCGTCTCTCTCTCTCTCTCTCTACCTAGTGAGGCCCTCCGCAACTTTGTGAGACCCGGTTTCAAAATAAAATATAAAAAATAGGGCCGGGGGCGTAGCGCGGAGGTAGAACGCCCCTGCGTTCAATCCCCGGTACCGCAAAAAAAAAAAATCTACTTATAATTAATTAGTTAATTAATTCATAATCATAAAATATTAATTTAGAAATATTATCTTTACATCACTATGAAAGGGTTTTATTCAGACTCTTCAAATATGTCAATATAGGTACTGTCTTAAGTTGCTTGAGTTAGAAAACTCTTTAAACCCATTTACATAACACTGAGATACTTGTTTTTTCTTTTCATTCTTCTCATAGGTATATATTCATGATTTTGTCAATGGAAACGTGCTGTGTGCATGTATGTCACTATCACTATGAACTGCATTATGATGTGAGACTATAATGCACTAATTAAAGTATTAAAAAAAGAAATCCTTAAAAAGCATATTTACAAGAGTTAATGTTTGTGATTAGGAAGACATAACTGCTGGGAATAATTTCCAATTCTGTATTAAAGTTGTTTTAGTTAATGTGTCTTCCTCAAGCTGCACTTTCTTGCTCAAAATGTGATAATTGAGAAAGCATCTGGCAATATGATAAAATGAAGACAAGAATAGAGTTCTTTTCTGAAAGATAAGTTATTTTTGGTGGTGGAGGGAACTTGCTTTATTTTCAGACATATACAATTCCACTTAAGTGTGTTAGTGTGTGTATGAAGATGCACATCAAAATGTAGTTGGTGGTAATATTGCTTGAGAGATTTTTCACTTTCTCGGTTTTCAGAAACATTTACCAGGACAATGTAGGTTTATAATGAAATTTTCATTTAAAATAAGAAAGAAACTGTTTATCTCTTTTCAATTTAGAGGAAAAAACTAGCTGTTACTTTCAGTTAAGACTGACCCTTGTAAGATTAGAAAGTGATTGATATTTAAGTTCTTAATTTTTGATAAAGACATTTTCTCCTAGGGCCCTTACGTGTAGGCTTCCTTGTGGCATCCTGTGTTGTCCTGATCTATCTAGAAAAGGCACTGTGCTTCCTACTTTCCTGTCCTTTCATCTTGGCCACCCTCCCTCTACCCACACACCATACAAACTAAAGTCAGTGGGATCATTTAGGGCTTTGATTCTGAAACAGTCACTACACCCATGCTGTCCTTACATATCAGCTACCTCATCCTTCCTCTAACAGACTTAATATACCATTTTCTCAGTATGTTCCCTTGATTTTGTGCCATTAGTGGGAGGACTCTAAAGAACGGAGAAAGAATACTGGGCTGTATCATAAGCCATAGAGAAAGAAATCTAGGGACAAAAGAGGGTTTCCTTCAAGCTGTACTCCTGCCATGTGTATATTATGCAGACAGCTAGTGGGTAAGGCCTGCCATTTCTCCCCAAGGTTGAGCATGGTGGAGAGAGCTACCAGGCCAGCTTCACAGCATCGTGCGAGTGGGCAGCTGGTGCAGCACCATGGCGCTGCCAGGAGAAAGGCCTCCTTACCTTTCTCCTGCGCGGTGTCCAGCTGGGCCGGGGACTTCTGGACTTGCTTTTTACGCAGTTACCACTTCAGTACATGTTGATGTAGAATCCAGTTCAGTGAATATAAAATGGTAAAGGTGAATCTACAGTGACTTCTAGCAACACTGAAGGTCATAAAAGGCAGAGTTAGAGTCATGTATGCTCATACTCAAAATTATTGCTATAATTTCATTATTTCCAGTGTATTTTGTTGCCTCATTACAAGGAAGAATGTGCCAATTTTTTCCCTTAAAAATTTAATACCAATGAAATATATTTGTGTGTTAAATATCAAATAGTATTTAAAGAATTATATATACATGAACAAAACTTTTGAACCCAAAATTTATTTTCATGAAAGAGCCTAAATCTTATAATATATATTCTTATACCTAAAACTAGAAAATCAGAGAAAAGATACATAATGATTTTCTTTTCTTTTACTTTCTTTTTTTTTTTTTGCGGATCTGGGGATTGAAACCAGGGGCATTCTACCTCTAGGCTACACCCCCGGCCCTATTTTTTATACTTTATTTGGAACAGGGTCTCATGAAGATGCGGAGGGCCTCACTAAGTAGCTGAGGCTGGCCGCAAACCCAGATCCTCTGGTCTCAGCCTCCCAAGTACTGGGATTACAAGCATGCGCCACCACGCCTGGCTAATGATTTTCTTTAAGAAAAATCATTAAATGGATCTACTTCAAAGACTCATTTTGATTATGTGAACTTGGAGTCTTAAAATGTTTCTTTTTTAGTAGTTTGTAAAAGAAGAATATTTTAAGTCTAGCACAGTATTAGACACAGTATTAGAAGTTAATGCGTATTTCCAAAACTAATATTGAACATGATTTAAATATAAATTTTTGTTGAATTAATTGCAAGTTGTTGGGTGATTGAAAAACATGAAGATATGGTGGATTATAATAATTAAGAATATGGTCTAAAAAGTTTTATGTTTTCCTCACTATTTTATTTTTTAAGGCCCAATTTATTTAAAACTGTCAAATTTGAAATTTACTAGAATTTAGGCCACTTGCAAACACTATTTTAGCAGGAAGGCAAAACAAAAAACCTTACACACTTTTCATTAATGAGCATTTCCTGTGGAAAAGGTTGAGATGTTCTGAGCCTTCTGTCCAGTGTTTATAAGATTATCTCCAAATTTGAAACTGTCATTGTGTGAGTTAATAAAAAATAGTGTTGATTGCACATTTATTTTAGTCTGTGAATATAGTGGATTTTCATTTGAGTATTTTCAAGGCAAATATTTCATCCAGAGTTTTCATAATGTTTTATGTTCTCCAAAGTACATTAAATTTTCAATTTAATGATTTTGCTATCTGTTTTATAATATTCAGTTTTTTCCTTGAATCAGCTACTTAATTTGAATTTTCTAAACTACTTATATTGGGTACTAATGAAATGAAATAAAATTACTCCTATATAATGTTTGAGATTATGGAATGTTTTCAAATATATCAAATCCTAATTTTGAGCAAAAATTTTATAGCAGGAATTATATTTTATAGAATGTCAATTTAAACATATTTTCAAGATCTGAGGTAACTTCAAAATTTAGACTAATATTAAATTGAGTTAATAAATAAAATTTTAGATACCAGAATAGTTTCAAAGTCAGAATATTAAGGGCTGGGGATGTAGCTCAGAGGAAGAGAGTTGTTTAGCAAGAATAAAAACCTGGGTTCAGCCCCAGCACCAGAAAAAACAAACAAACAAACAAAAACCCTCTTTCTTTTAATTTTTAAAGATAGGATATTAAGGCAATATTAAGAAAAACTTAAAATTTCTATATTTTCAGATATCATTTTAATGAACTGCATAAATGAATTTTGTTTTGTTTGTGCCACTTTAAGAATGTATAAAAAGAGGGCTGGAGAACTAGCTCAGTGGTAAAGTGCTCATCTAGCACGCACAGGGCCCTTTGTTCATTCCCCCTGATACCAAAACAACAACAACAAAGCATAAAAGGGATATATGAGTCTTTAGAAAACTGAGTATTATGTATTTATGGGCTTTTCCAGTCTAGTAAACACTGTGTATGACAGACAGGTCTCAATTATCCCCCACTTACCTTTATCTAGAAATAGAAATTATTACATTTGCTAAAAGTTATAACTAATAGTATCACAAGGAGCAGTAATGTTAGAGGAACACAACTCTAACATTAAGTCCTTTTGGTTTTTGAAAATATAAACAAGACTAGTTTTGTCCAAAAGTATTAGTTTATTTCTGTATGTGAAGATAATGGTATATGAAGAGACATTGTTGTTAGGAAGTTGTAGAGTGTTTATGGGAAGTGAGTTTTATTTGTCTTGTTTTATAATATCTAAGTTTGAAAAAAATAACAAAATGTGTTACATTTTGGTAAATACTGTTCATTGTTGATAAAATTATTCACAGGATGAGTTAAGGAGATACAGGAGCTCATGAAACTTTACTTATACTACATTACAACACCATATTAATACAAAAGTGAAAATGACTTCTCTCTGTTAAAATGATAAATTGGTCTCAGTGAGTGAATAAAGAGGGGCAAATGGTTATTCTCTATCTGCACAGTAGTCTGTCCAAGTAGCAGGGTTTCTGAATCTCAACAGAATAATTTTCTCATCTTTATGTTGAGTTTATCACATTCTTGATTAGGTGCAAAACAAAACAGAATAAACAAATGCAAATAAAAAAATTCAATGAACCAAAGTGTCTCACTTGTAAAGAACCAGTTTCCCTGCAGCATGTCTTGCTGCCACTTTGAATACATAGGTAACCATGTATTGTTTCTCAAGCTCCCATGATCTTATCTTAATTAAGTAAATTTTTTTTTTGGCTGACAACTCAATATTCGGCTTTCCCAAATGTGCTTCTAAATTTATAAAAAAAATAAATAAAATTTTCAGAATTTTTTTTACACCTAATGCTATCTTTGTTTGTCCAAAGAGTCTCTGGAAAATCACAAAGATTGATGCTTCACTTTGTAAGCGAAAGTATACTAGAATAATTAGGTTTGCTTGATGGCTTCCATATTTCTTAATTATCTCAAAGTGTGGTAAGAGCTGCCTGTGGAAAGTTATGCAATCATAAAAGATATTCAATATAAACTGTGTTGAGCTTCTATTAGTAAAATGTCATTTATTTTTATAAATATTTTATACATTTTACAAATTTTTAGAAGACTCTGGAAATTGCCATTGCCTCTGCTGTCCATAATTGTTTCTACTCTCAGGAGAAACCCTTATGAAATAGTTATACTGTTAGCTTTCTGTCAACTGTGACAGAATACCTGAGATGGCTTCAAAGGTTGAAAGCATATTGGCTCATGGTTCCAGAGGTTTCAGCCCATGCTCTGTTTGTTCTGTTGATTTTGAGACTGTGGTAGCACAGTACATCATGGTGGGAACACATGGCAGAGGAAGCCTATTCATTTCATGGCAGCTGGGAAGCAAATAGAAAGGAACTGGCCAAGGTTCCGATATCCTCTTCAAGGGCATACCCCCAGTGACCAGACTTCCTTCTACTAGGCCCCACTACTACAGGTCCCACCAGCTCCCAGTGGGGCCACACTGAAGACCAAGCCATTAGCAAATGGGGAATATTCCTGATCCAAACTATAGCATACTTTATCCCCCCCAAAATTTAATCTTGTCTTTTGTGATACTCTTGTTACTGTTAGAACCACAGCCAGGTGTCATTATCAAGTAGTGATGTTCTTCCCTCTGATGCTTGCTTGAGGGATCTGCTACAAGCTACAGCCTAGATGTTATATCCTCAAGAAAGAAGAGTTCCATAACCTTTGCAAAGGACTATATAGGTGCATCATGAACTATTGTGAATTCAGTGAATAGTCAGGTACAAGCTATCAGTCATGTACTGGTTAGACAACTGTCAGACTGTATCAGGGACTAAGTCAGGATTTCCAGGGCTTTTCTCCAGTCCAGCAGCTGAAATCCTTCATGGAAGCAGCATCCACAGGAATGATAATGAATAAACTGTGAGGATAATTTAGATATAGTTTTTGTTTGGATATTGTTGGTATTATTTGAAAGTACTATTCTTTTTATTTATTTATTTATTTATTTATTTATTTATTTTTGCGGTACCGGGGATTGAACCCAGAGGTGTTCTACCTCCGCGCTACGCCCCTGGCCCTATTTTTTATGCTTTATTTTGAAACCGGGTCTCACGAAGTTGCAGAGGGCCTCACTAA
>PVJS01051385.1:0-13992 GCA_004027185.1 Glis glis
TTCTACCTCCGCGTTACGCCCCCGGCCCTATTTTTTATGCTTTATTTTGAAACCGGGTCTCACGAAGTTGCGGAGGGCCTCACTAAGGAGAGAGAGAGAGAGAGAGAGAGACAGAGCTGAGGCTGGCCGCGAACCCGGATCCTCCGGTCTCCGCCTCCCAAAGTACTGGGATTACAAGCGTGCGCCACCACGCCCGGCCTCGGTATTAATTTCTAATAAAATGTAAAAGGCAGTCATTCAGGCAGGGAGAGGCTGTAGCTCTGTTACATTCCAAGAGCTCCCCCTCCCTTCTTTTCTGCCCCTTTGTTCTAATGATTAACCCATAGTGAGAATGTAAAGGCAATTAAAGCCTCTAGCCTTAGAAGCGCGCAGAGACTTAGGAGCACCTTAAAGACAATCAGAGCCTTTAGCCCTACAAATATATAACAATTAACAGCCCAAAGATCACAGTGTCTCTGCCTGGCCGTAAAGATAGCAAGGGCCTTATGCCCTGCTCTTAGAGAGTACACACAGCCACACTGGTTATAATCAATGCCTCTGTTTCCCTCCCATTCTTTGTGACTTGGCTTCAGTATGAGAAAGGCAAACTCTCTGTGTTACATCAAAGTTGATAGACAACCAATACAGCCCAATCCAATAGGGGTAAGAACAAGGTAGACTATTGACCTTTATACTTAGTAAGTACATTTAGTAGACTAGAAGGTACCACCTGCCTAAAGAATAAGTTATGCCTAAGAAATATGTTACTAACTCATTGCCTTAGTAACGCTGATAACATACTAATGTGAGAATTGTATTTAAGGGGCCGGGGGGGGGGCAGAGTTCCACTTTCGGGCTCTCCAGCGTGTCTTCCAGGCACGCTGCTTTTCCTCTTCTCTTTTTCTATTTCCTATTGACTTTCGACTTTGTAATAAAATGTTGTTAAAGCTGCAACCAAGCCGCCTGTTAGTTTTAATTCCTCTCTTCAGACAATCTGATCTGAATTGAAGGGAAAGAGTCTACAGCGCCGTTCCCACCGTAACAGTAGCCAGGCATGGTGCTGCACACCTGTAATCCCAGTACTTGGGAGGCTGAGACAGGAGGATCACAGGTTCAGCGCCAGTCTCGGCAACTTATCAAGGCCGTCTGCAACTTTAGCTAGAGCCTGTTTCAAAAAAAAGGCGGGGGGGGGGGCTACAGGTGTAGCTTGGAGGTAGAATGCTCTTGGGTTCAATCCCCAGTACCAAAAATAAATATAAGAGGATCATTGTTTCTAAGCCATTAAGTTTGAAGTAGTTTGTTATGCATCAAAAGCTGACAAATATAGAAACTTTTCTTTCTATATGTTTTTGTACCAATAGCATGCTGTTTTGGTTTCTACAGCTTTATGGCATATTTTGAAGCCAGATAGTATACAACTTTGTTCTTTTTACTCAAGATTGCTTTGACTATTTGGGGTGTGTGTATGTGTATATATGTGATTTCATAAAAATTTTAGAATTGTTTTGTTTCTAGTTCTGTGAAGAATGTCATCAGCATTTTGATAGATAATGCATTGAATTTATAGATCACTTTAGGTTATATGAATGTTTTAACAATGTTGATTCTTTAAATTCATGAACATGGATGTCTTTCTAGAGGTGTGTGACCTCTTCAATTTCTTTCTTTCTTTTGTGGTACTGGGGATTGAACCCAGGGGTATTCTATCTCCAAGCTATACCCCCAGCCCCATTTTATTTTCATTTATTTTTTGTAGTACCGGGGATTGAACTCAGGGGCATTCTACCTCCAAACTACATCCCCAGTCCTATTTTTAATTTTTTATTTTGAAACAGGGTCTCACTAAATTGCAGAGGGCCTCGCTAAGTTGCTGAGGCCGGCCTTGAACCTGCGATCCTCCTGTCTAAGCCTCCCAGGTACTGGGATTACAAGCATGCGCCACCACGCCACCAGTTTATTTTGAAACTGGGTCTCTCCAGGTTGATGAGAGTCTCACTATCTGCTGAGGCTGTTCTCAAACCTGCGATCCTCCAGTCTCAGCCTCCCAAGTACTGGGATTACAGTCATGTACCACCACGTCCAGCTCTCTTCAATTTCTTCTATGTTTTATAGTTTTCATTGTATAAATATTTCACCTCTTTGGTTAAATTTATTCCTAAGTCTTTTTCTAGCTGTGTGTGTGTGTGTGTGTGTGTGTGATGAAAAAGCTTGAGAATTAGATATTGGTGATGATTGTGCAACATTGTGAGTATAATAAATGCCCCTGAATGTATGCTTAGAAGTGGTTTAGAAAGTTTTCTACCCACACAGGTTTGTTATATTTCTGTGTATACTTCATGTGAGTTTATGGAAGAACATGGAAAGAAAAACCATGAACGGGGGAAAGTAAAAAGCCATCGCAAGAGGGTGGTCTGGGATGGGGCAAGGGGCCGAAGGACTGTGGTTGGAAGACAGTAATGACATTTTCCAGGAATGCTTTGAGTCCTGTAACCAGAACCACTTGTGGTCTCTTGGCAACATGCGGACCTCACAGAGAAACGCCTGCCACGCAGAATCGGTTTTCTGGTGACTTTCAGGGCAGGATTGATAGTGCTTATGTTTGCACTCTCAAAGAGCTGACAAATTGTGCTGGGCGAGGCACAGCTCACTCAGTCCGGTCAGAACTGGTCATTCGCTTTCAATTGGATCAATACTTAATGAACACCTGTGTGCAGTTGTTAAGGCTATTGATGAATATTTTGGTTCTCACCTCCAGGACATAAGGTCAAATTTCACTTCCCCACAGCCATAGCTTTGGCAAATAATGAGAGAGGAGCAGAAGTAATGTGTGTTGTACCAGGTGGAAGAATTCCCTTCCCTTTGCTTGCCCCAGCGGTTGCAGAAGCACATGTCATGATGAAGCTCCATCACCTTGTCTATGAGTCATTACCAGGAGCCAGGCTTGCCACCCTGCACCAGAATGCTCATGAGTGAAGAATAAACTTCTGTGTTTCAGATTTTGGCCTTGTTGGTTGTTGCAGCATTAGGTAGCCTAACCTGACTGTTCTGTGGATGAAGGGAGTGTTTTAACATAGAAATTAAACTCTGGAGTTAGAGAGCTGGAGTTTGGGTCCTGGTTAGCTCCTTCTTTCCTTTTTTCCTTCCTTCCCTCCCTCTCTCCCTTCCTTCCTTCCTTCCTTCCTTTGTTTCTTCCTTTCTCTCTTGTGGTACTGGGGATTGAATCCAGGTGCATTCTACCTCTGAGCTATACCCCCAGCCCTTTTTATTTTTATTTTATTTTCTAAATAAAATAAACCCAGGGGCATTCTACCTCTGAGGGGCATTCTACCTCTGAGCTACACCCCTGGCCTTATTTTTTATTCTTTATTTTGAAACAGGGTCTCACTAAGTTGCAGAGGGCCTCACTAAGTAGCTGAGACTGGCTGCAAACCTGCGATCCTCCTGTCTCAGCCTCCCAAGTACTGGGATTACAGGCATGCACCACTACGCCCGGCTTATTTTTTATTTTGAAATAAGGCCTAAGGTTTCTCTAAGTTACTGCGCTGGCCTTGAACCTGAGATCCTCCTGTCATAGCCTCCCGAGCACTGGGATTACAGGAATGTGCTACCGCACCCGGCTCAAAGAGGGTTTTATACCAGCTCTTGTTTTCTTTCTCTGCTGGTGGCTTCATGGAGAACACACTTTGGAGTGAGTGTCCTTGCCACCCTATTGCACCTGCTGTCCTCTCCCACCAGCACTGCCCACCCCAAATCCCCTCTTCCCTCCCCGCCTCCTCAGCCTGCACCTCCTGCTACTTATCAAGTCGCCTCTCCAGGAAGAAGTTTTCTTAGCATTTCCAGTTGTTATTCATCTCTTCTTCCTGACAGCATTACTTACTATTTCTGACACATATTTGGACATTTTTCATCCTATTTATCAGGTGCTAGCTTCTGGCTGCTGGTGTGGCTCCCCTCAGCTCCCTCATTAGCTGAGGTTTGATTGTCCACCCCCATAGCTTCCATGACCTCCTACACCCTGATGATTCCCAAATCCACTCTCCTGAGCTTCCGACTTACGTTTCCAGTTGAAAGCAGGCCTCTTCCCAGTTGTCCCATAGGAGTGTTCGAAATGGAATTCATCCTTTTTGCCCTTAACTTGCTCTGTTTCTTGAACCTCCTCTCTGAATGAATGGCATTGATGTCAGTTTAGTCGTCTGAACTTGAAACTTCATCAGCTAAAGTTCCAACGCCTCCTCCCACCCCCACCTGCTGTCTCCATGGGGGGGGTGTTTGAACGGGAAGGTGGGGGAATGGGCCTCATAGGCCTGTGGCGTCTGCATCAGAAATTCTTCTCAAATTCCTCCCTTTCTCTACTCCCCCCTCTCTCTGTCCTTGCTTAGGAGTGTGTGTGTGTGTGTGTGTGTGTGTGTGTGTGTGTGTGTGTTACCAGGTATTGAACCCAGAGGCTTTCTACCTCCAAGCTACACCCCCCCAGCCCTATTTGTTTTCTGTTTTGAAACGGGCTCACTGAGTTGCTGAGGGCCTCACTAAGTTGCTGAGAATGGCCTTGCACCTGTGATCATCCTTTCCCAATCTCCCCAAGTACTGGGATTACAGGTGTGCACCACCACATCTGGCCAGCTCCCACCATCTTTGGGCTGGTCTATGGATATTGCTTCCCCTGCAAACAGTCTCTCTCCCCCCATTTCATCACCTCTTCCCTGGCACCATTATCTCTCTGAAGGACAGTCACGATCATTTCACTTTCCTGCTCAAAAACTCTTTAGGCTCCCCCACTTTTGCCTGCCTCTCCCTGCAGACCCACCTGTAATCCTCCCCACCACCACGCTGCCACCCTCAGCCCCCAACATCCCGGCTGGGCTCACCTGCAGTTCTGCAGACAGGCTCCAATCCCGCCCTTGCTGCTGTTATTCCTTTGACTTCTTCCTCCTGTGCTGCCCCACCTGGGCCCTAAGACCAGCACAAGGGTCCTCCCCTCCGTGAGGCCTTTCCCGCTTTCTCCAGCCCTGACCGCCCTCCCCCACTCCCAGGCAGAATTCCCCACTCTTTCCTCTGCGCCCCTGCTCATGATGTTCCTGCAGCTTACACATCGCATCGATATTTGCATCTTTCAGAGGGCGAGAGGGCATCTTTTGTTCATTTCAGTATTCCCAGTGACAATCTTGATGCCTGGTTGCTGAGGAGACAGATACTCAATCTACATCCACTAGACACATTAGTTGATTAATTAATTGGAGTGTAAATCATTTTATATCTGTAAACCAAGGGATTGTGTTGTATAATCTTCAAAGGCCTTGGAAGCTCTAAAATTCTACTCTTTGGCATGCTCGGTATCTCTAAAGGTCATTCCTTTTGAGTCCTCCCTTTCTCCTGCTTCTTTCCTCCTTCAAGTAGTTTTGAGGGTCCCCTGGGTGCCAGGCCCTGTTACTGAGGAAAACGAGGATTCTGTCTGCTTTCAAGAAGTCCACGGGAGGGGCGGGGTGCAGGATGGGGGTTGGGAATATTGCCACCCAGACCCTGAGCACCTGTTTCCCCTCTCAGAGGGCAGCTTTCTTTAACTTAAGGGACAGGTCTGGTCCCCCGTCTCCCTCTGGTTCCTCCATGACGGTGGCTGTGGCACACATTTCCCAGCTACCCTGGCTCCTTTGCTTCCCTTCGGTCAGTACTGGAAACTTCGAGTCATGGCCACCTGCTGAATGAGGCCCCAGGAGGAAGACAGGGAGGGCGGGCTTCCTCCTCCCATCACTGCTCTCAGAGGTCTCCTGGGGAGTGCAGTGCGGTATACCCAACTTCCATTAGAAGAAGGTCAGAACAGCCCTCAGACACCCCCCCCCCCGGCATCCCCCGGTGGGCACGCCTGCTCCTCGCCTGGTGGCACTGCCCCTCGGGTCTTCTTCCTCGAGTGTCATCCATCTGATGATTCAGATCATCCACCCTCCTAAGAAGAGCTGTATTCCCTCCTCAGGGAAAAACGTCACTCCTTGAACCCATTTATCTTCATCTCCTCCCCAAGTAATGCCATAACTCTGAGTCATTCACTTTGGGGTAGAGCATGAAGCTCTAACCATTAGCCACCATCACCCAAGAGCCACCTGAGGCCAGAGGGGCTGCAGGTGCCATGCTCAGAGGTGAGTGAGGGCCTTCAGGTTGAATTTCTTTTTACACACTCTTCCAGTGTGATCTTACTCATCCTCAGCCATCTCAGAGCGGGCTGGCTGAATTACACAGATACATAGATCCCAGTGACAGATGATATATGTTAGAGACAAGGTGGTCACTGGGAATCCGTACTGCAGGAGGAGCTCTGCGTTTGCCCATCTCTGGAGTCTGTGAGGTCCGTTGCCGTGCAGAGCAGGGCAGGATTCAGGTCCTTTCTGCACTGGGAACAATTGGTTTGGAAGGAACGATAGTCCCTTTTAAGGGCTGCCCCCATTGTTACTCCAGAAAAAAAAAAAAAACATGCCTGTGTGTTCCTTGTTGGATCTTGAACATTTTATGTAGTGGACGGTATAAGGCCAGTGCTTCATGATTGACTGTTTCCCACCTCAGCCATACTTCCCCCAGGTACTCAGTTGCTTAGGACAAAAGCCTTGTCTCTGCTCTTTCTCCTACAACCAATGTTCAATTTGTAAACAGATGTTGTCTCCATCTTCAGAATACATGCCAAACCATGACTGCTTTGATCTACAACCACCACCACTCTGCAATGTTCTTCTTTATTCCCTACCATGCACCATGAGATTGTAAATCTACAAGCAATCCTCTTTATTTGTAGGTTTTGTATTTGTGAACTTGCCTGCTCTCTAAGATTTATTTGTGATCCTAGCACAAACACTTACAGTGCTTGGAGGTCACACATAGATACCCACAGACTGGAGAAAAAATTGGAGTCCCCTCCCTTGCACCTTCACAGCAGAGGTCAGAGGGGGACCCTTTGTCTTCTGGTTCTAGTTCTCATGCTATACAGATGTGCCCTTTAAAAATGGTCTGTGCCTAGATATTTGCATTTTTGTGCTTTTTGTTGTTGATTTCACTATTTAAAATGGCCCCAAGGGTACTGCTGAAGTCCTGTCCAGTGTCCCTAAATGCAAGAAGACTATGGTGTGCCTTAGGGAGAAAATGCACGTGTTAGATAAGCTGAGTTCAGGCATGAGTAACGGTGCTGTTGCCTTAAGTTCAATGTTTATGAACCAACAATGTATATTGAATAAGGTGTCATTAAATAGATACACACACCAGCCGGGCCTATAATCTCAGTATTTGGGAGGCTGAGACAGGAGGACTGCAGGTTCAAGGCCAGTGTGCGGTAACTTAGCGAGACCCTCAGCAACTTAGCAAGACCCTGTTTTAAAATTAAAAAAATAAAATAGGGCTGGAGGCATAGCTCAGAAGTAGAATGCCCCTGGGTTCAATCCCTAGTACCACGGGGGGGGGGGGACAGGTTATAAAACATGCATAAAACAAGGTTATGTGTTTATTGGTTGATAAAAAATACTGTGACAAAGGAAACTAAGCCTGCATTTCCCCTGGGAACAACGCATCAGTATTTGCTAATTCAGTGTTGGTGGTGACTATGCAGAACACAACTGCTGCAAACATCGAGAATCAATTTATTTGCTTGTTATCTGACTCACAGCAAGGATGAAAATTCAGCGAGGGCAAAAAGTTCGCCTATGCTGGAGCAATGCCAAGCACATGGTAGGTTCTCAATAAATACTTGTTGAATGAATGAATGAACAAATGAGTTAGGAGGCACTTTGGACTTTAGGTGATGGGAAATATTGCATCTTTATTTTCATTACTTTCAAATTGAAATTGAACAGTTCTCTCAGTCATGAGCACTGGAACAATAAATCACAATAGTATCAGGCAGTGTCTGCGATGGTCACAGTAGAAATCACGCCTATTTTCAAATCACATTATTTTTCAGATTATAGTAGGTATTTTGCCCCTTACCAGATATTATCATTTTAATGAAAAATAAACATTTCTGAACCATACATTTTAACACTTGTGATTGAGTACAATGAAATCTTGTGGTTTCTATTTTCTGCATTTTAAGCAGCAGTGTAAACATTCTGAGTCAGGCATGGTGATGTATGCTTGTAATCCCAGTACTTAGGAGGCTAAGACAGGAGGATTGCAGGTTTTTGGCCAGCCTCAGCAACTTAGTGAGGCCATCTGCAACTTAGTGAGACCCTGTTTCACAATAAAAGAATAAAATAGGGCTGGAGGTATAGCTCAGAGGTAGACTGCCTGGGTTCCATCCCCAGTACCACACACACATACACACAAAAAGAAAAATAATTCTGAGAAGAGGGCCATAGACCTCCCCAGACTATTAAAGAGGTCCATGGCATAAAAGAATGTAAGAACCTGAGTCTAGCTTGAGGTCAAAGCCACAGTCAGGGTCACAAGGCTACTCAGGACTAGGGTCCACACCAAAACAACCTTTGAGCATAACCCCGGGGGACCTCCTCATTTTGAGAGCTCCCCCCCCCCAAAGACTGCTACTCTGCATCCTCTCCAACATCTGGCAGAGCTCTTGGCAGGCAGAGTCGAATAGATTCCATGGAGTACATCAAATGCTGACCAAGTGCAGGCTTCTCAGGGGCTGGAGGTCGGCGCGCTTCCAAGTGTGGCTAGAGACTGCTGTGGGCTGAAAGCTGTTACCAGTCAAAGATGAGAAAAGTACAGACATTGAGAAAAGGCTTAGAAAGCCTTATAGCAATTTGAATATACTAAGAAAACAAGACTTTTTGTGTGTGTGTTGCTATGGTTTGGATGTGGTTTGTTCCCTAAGAGTTCGTGGGTTGAAGGCGTGGCCCCCTGGGGGGGTTTGGAAGGTGGTGGATCTTGTGTGTGTGTGTGTGCATGCGTGCGTGCATGCGTGCGTGTGAGAGAGAGATAGAGAGAGAGAGAGAGAGAGAGACTGGGAATTGAACCTAGAAGCTATATCCCCAGCCCTATTTTATTTTTTATTTTGAAACAGGGTCTCCATAAGTTGCTGAGGGCCTCACTGATTTGCTAAGGCTGGCTTTGAACCTGTGATCCTCATCTCAGCCTCCCAAGTACTGAGTAAACAGTCCTGCACCACCACATCTGGTAAGGTGGTGGATCTTTAAGAGGTAGTGACTAGCGGGACATGGTGGTACCACACATCTGTAATCCCAGTACTTGGGAGGCTGAGACAGGAGGATCACAGATTCAAGGCCAACCTCAGCAACTTGGTGAGACCCTCAGCAACTTAGTAAGACCCTGTATCAAAATAAAAAATAGAAAGGGCAAGGTCTAGCTTACAGGTAAAATGCCTCTGGTTCAATCCCTAGTCCCAACAAAACAAAACAAACACAAAAGGGAAGGGAGGTTCTTAGGTCAATATAGGAGCTGTCCTCAGAAAGGATTCAGGTAATTAGTTCTCACGGGACCCCTGAGTTAGTTTTTACAAGAGGGTTATTATGAAAGTACAAGACCTGCCATGCCCCATCTTCTTTGGCTCTGGTCTGGCCCTGTGATCCCATACTCCTGTACATGCTCCCACCACTGTGACGCCATCCGCCATGATGCCAGCTCCACGCCCTCTGACCTCCAGAACCGTGAGCTAAATAAATCTCTTTTCCTTAGAAAGTGGGCCTGCCTCAGGTATTTCATGGTAGGAAAAGGAAACAGACCAATACATATACATGTTCTTGTTTTTTTTAGTTTTAAATTTTCATCTAGTTTTATAATTTCATCAGTATGCAATGGATTGGAAATTTATAAAAAACAAAAACTAAACAAAAAGACACTGGTCTTCCTCCACACCGGGTATGGTTGACCGATCGTGGGGGAGACAGACAGGGTACAGGTGGGCAGGTGCTCTGGAAAACACACGAAGAAAACGCCGGACACGGAAGAGAACATGAGCCGAGCAGAGGGGAGAAGGTGCGGGGGAGGAAGCATCTCATCTGTGCTTAGACCTGTGTCCACAGGTGGAGATGGTGCCTCTGCTGGTGTTCCAGGCAGTGGCTCAGCAGAGGCCGAGGCGAGGAGTGGAGAACACAAGGTTGATCAGAGAGGGTGTCCGTGAGGCCCAGCAGGGCGTATGTCCTGTGTATATGTGTGCACATGCGTGTGTTTGCAGGGAGCAGGGCAGGATAAAGTGGGAAGGGAGCCCGGAAGCGCTCGTGTGAGCTGAGCAAGGGCGGCCCTGGGAACATGTCAGGACTGGGGGCTTCTTCAGTGGGCTGTGAAGAGCCACGCCTCTACTTTGAACAAGGAATGAAGTGATCACATCTGAATTTAAAATGACAATATTTGTTGAAACAAACTAAAATTTAAAAGTTCTTAGCACTGACTCTTTTTAGAGAAGGATTTCTCTCCTCCATCAGAATGTACCAATACTCAGAGATTGATTTCCACCCCTGGATGATCGTGCGAGGATGTGCGTGCATGGGGAATGCTTTGCAACGTTCACTCGCCTCTTTTCTCCTCTCCTCTTGTTCCCCTCCTCTCTTCTCATCTTTGGTCATCTGAATAAGGGCCCCACAATGGTGTCCCCGTGACTTTGATGTGCCACCTTAGACAGGTCACTGCAGTGGGAAGGACAACAACTAGTGTCCATTGAGCATTAGCAAAGTACCAGGTATGGGCTATTAGGCATTTTAAAAATTATTATTATTTTTTTTGAAACTGGGATTGAACACAGGGGCATTCTACCTCCAAGCTACCCCTCCCCCAGCTCTTTTTATTTTTTATTTTGAAACAGGGTCTCGCTGGGTTGCTGAGGGTTATAGATGATCACGGCAAACCCCTGAAGTAGGCATTCTTATTCCTATGTTGCTGGTGAGGAAAGGAGGATTAGAGAGGTAAGCCACTTGCCCAAGTCCCTGGTGGTGAGCTGTAGAGGCGTGTGGAGCCAGTTCTAAGGCCGAAGCCTTTGCCCCGCGCCTTTGTGCTCCCTCAACTCTCCTGAGCATCAGCTTCCTCACCCAGAGCACTGGACGAGCAGTCCTCCCGCCGTCCCCCTTCTAAATAGGTTGAGAGGACGAGTGAAGGAAGGACTCGGCAGTGTGGACCAGGTAAACGTGCTGCGTGGACTCCGGCGCATGGGAGGGAGGCAGTATTTTCTGAGAATACCAACAGGGCCTGTGCTCCGGGATGACTCTGCACTCTCCCCGATATTGAAAATACTTAAAATTTTCCATTTAAGAAATGCCCAAGGCCCAGCCTGTTTCAATCATATAAAAACCAATTGCAGTTTGGAAAGGTTATCTCTGCTTTTCCCGATTCCAGTCAACATTAAAAATGCAAATGTTTGCTATTTAAATACAGCCTTTGGCCACCGGCTCTGAGCGTTCAGGACATAAGGTAAACCACAGCGGAGGCTGTCTCCCACCGAGGGCTTGGCCAGGCTCCGCGGGAAGGAGACAGAGGACATCCAGAGAAGTCACACCAGGATGATGGCGCCACTTCCTGCCCATGAAGGGCTGGGGCCTCCAAGGTTGTCCAGTTCCAGTAATGCACCAGACGCCCGTTGACTAGGGGCAGGGCCCCTGTTGGTTTTTCTTGTTCTTGTGTCCCTCATACCTAGCCCAGTGCCTGCTTCAGAGTATGAGCTCAGGGGATATTTGATGAATAGGTCAGTTAATCCATTCACCAAGCTGGGTGTGGTGGTGCACGCTTGTAATCCCAGTACTTGGGAGGCTGAGATAGGAAGATCCGGGTTCGCGGCCAGCCTCAGCTACTTAGTGAGGCTCTCCGCAACTTAGTGAGACCCTGTTTCAAAAATAAAGAATAAAAATAGGGCTGGGGACGTAGCTCGGAGGTAGACTGCCCCCAGGGTTCAATCCTCACTACCAAAAAAAAAAAACATTCACCAACTTTTTTGGGATACCCTCTCACCTCCCGGGCACTGTGCTAGGTTTTTAAGTTGATATGGAAATCAACCATTTGGGGAAATCGATCCTGAGTAATTTACCTTCTAAAAAAGGAAGATAAGATATGCAAATAAATAATAGTAACATGAGTTGTATCAAATTAACCTTACCATAACTATTACTTCTACAGTAATAAGTCCATAAGTCAATAACATTGCTTATTACTTAAGTAATAAGTCTTCTGTCAACGACAGGTGTTTGAACATGTGCCAATGGGAGAATGCTTATGAAGTCAACAGTGAGCGCAGCCTGGAGGTGCCAAGAGCTATTCCCAGAGTTGGCCAAGTCCTTGGTAGTCTCCTCCACTCACACCAGCAGCTCCATGAGGGCTGGACAGTCTTATTCCGTCCCACACCCCAATGCCTTGCATGGGGACTGACGCATAGCAGGAAACCAACGTAAACTGAACAGTGAATCAACTCCTAAGGAATCATAAAAATAAGCGCTTACTGAAAGTTTCTTATCTACCAAACATTTTGTATACAACCTCTTAATTAGTTATAACAGTGAGGAAGAGAAACCATATCAGTTACTAGAACAGAAAGAATTTAATGTAAAGGATTATTAACTAGGTATAAAGTTGTCGACTTGGCAACTGAATGTATAAAATGAGAACTCTTGGTCTGTTTGGGCCACTGTAACAAAATAGCATAAATGGGTTAGCTTATAAACAACAGATATTTATTTCTCAGAGTCTTAAAGACTGGGAAGTCCACGACCAAAATGCTGGCCCACTCAGAGCCTGGCGAGGGCCCACTCTTAGGCCCCCCCCCCCGTGGCATCTTCTTGCTGCGTCCTCACGTGGCCAGGGGCTCTCGGAGAACTCTTCGAGGACACTCATCTCATTGGAGTCTAAAGGCTCCCAAAAGCCCCCTCCCTCCCAAAGCCCCCCTCTTCATACCATGACCTTGGGGGTTAGAGTTTCAGCACACAATCCTGGGTGGGGGGACACAAACATTCAGACAATAGCAAGATCAGAGGCAGAACTGCAAGGAGCAGCGATCACCCTAGGGAGAAGAATCACAGGGCAAAAGTTCAAGTTATTAGGATTTAGAGGCTCCACTCACAAAATTTTAGAGGATCCCTGTGAGCCGAGCCTGGGGCTACTGAAGAGGGGACCCGCCAGGCTGGGGCTGTGTCTGAGTTGAGTGTGAGGGAGCAGATTCTGCTCACACTGGAAAAACTGCAAGTTGGCTCCCATTGCTGCCAGGGTTAAAAAGCATTGCTGGAGCTGGGCATGGTGGCACACGCCTGTAATTCTAGTACTTGGGAGGCAGAAACAGGAGGAATGCAGGTTCAAAGCCAGCCTCAGCAACTTAGCAAGACTCTCTGCAACCTAGCGAGACCCTGTTTCAAAATAAAAATGAAATAGGGCTGAGGGTGTAGCTCAGAGGTAGAAATCCACTGGGTTCAATCCCCAGTACCCCCCCACACACACACACAAACATTGCTGGGGTGCTACTCACAGGAAGAAAACAGATAGGAAAAGACATGACCAATTGTGGGGCTCCCTGTGCACCCCCACTGGCAGGACTTCAGTGGGAGTCAGCTGGCTGAGCAGAAATGTGGTTTGCACAGACCTGAGCCCAGCACTGCAGAGCAGAATACAGAGGGTTTCAGAGCTGAGACACCACGGTTTCATAACTGGTACAGGAGTCTGCCCATCAATGCAGGGACTGCTATTACTCCCATTATCCAGGTGGGGTAACTGAGAGTCTAGGGAAGTCAAGGTGCAAGGTGACTTGCCTTGAAGTGGCAGAACTCTAATTTGAAGCCTTGTCCATCTGATTTTGGGGGGGAGAGTACTTGGGATTAAACCCAGGAGTGTTCTACCTATGCACTACACCCCCATCCCTTTTTATTTTTATTTTTTTTAATTAATTAATTAATTTTTTTGCGGTACCGGGGATTGAACGCAGGGGCGTTCTACCTCCGCACTACGCCCCTGGCCCTATTTTTTATACTTTATTTTTTTTTTTTTTGCGGTACCAGGGATTGAACGCAGGGGCGTTCTACCTCTGCGCTACGCCCCCAGCCCTATTTTTTATACTTTATTTTGAAACCGGGTCTCACAAAGTTGCGGAGGGCCGCACTA
>PVJS01051386.1:0-13992 GCA_004027185.1 Glis glis
CTGTCTCTGATGATCCTGTCTCTGATGGTCCTGTCTCTGATGATCCTGTCTCTGATGGTCCTGTCTCTGATGGTCCTGTCTCTGATGGTCCTGTCTCTCATGGTCCTGTCTCTCATGGTCCTGTCTCTCATGGTCCTGTCTCTTATTCTGCAGTTCCCTCCAAGGCTTTCCTTCCTGGGCGCAGATCCCTAAACATTGCAGTGTGATTCTGTGTTGAACGTCATGTGGATGAGATCCTGCAGAATCTGCCCTTTAGAATCCAGCTCTTTTGCTTGAGGTCTGCAGGATCCGTCATGCATTTGCTTTTGTAGCTTTAGGTTGATCCTTCTAGCAGCTGAGATGGCTAGCCATCCTTGTTATCATTTTTATTTTCTCTGCACACAGCATCTCCTATGACCCCACAGACACCGCAGGGAGGTGGGGATTATTGATGTCTCCATTTTCCTTTGAGGAGACGGAAGCTCCTGGGAGCTGGGTCACATCCGCTATGTGACTCCAGAGCCTGTGCTCATTCCATGGTGTTGCCCAGCAACAGAGGAGGAAAAGGGGGCACAGAGAGGTTAAGTAACTTGCCTGGATTGCCCAGCAAAGTCATGATAGTGTCACCTCACCAGACTTTCAGTGCTGACTTTGAATTGCCCATGTGACCTTGTGACCTCAGAGGTGAGCAGCTCTGTGGCCATCCTATGTCCTACCTCTCCAGCAGGCCCAGTGTCCACATACTTTTAGGGCACCTGAAGATTTTATTTGTGTGTGTGTGTGTGTGTGTGTGTGTGTGTATGTGTGTGTGTACTGGGAATTGAACCCAGGGGCATTCTACCTCTCAGCTGCACCCCCAGACCGATTTTATTTTAATTTGGAAACAGGTCTCACTAAGTTGCAGAGGCTGGCCTCGAACCTGTGATCCTCCTGTCTCAGCCTCCCAAGTACTGGGATTACAAGTGTGTACCACCACGACCGGCTCCAAAGATGGTTTAATTTTCATTTCTTTTCAAATCAGAAGGGAAAGCCCATATAATAATATTGAGTATCTAATAACCAGTGCAGCCTGGATTATGCTCATCTTTACCCATGCAGTCATAGACCACGGAGGGGGCCCTGGAAGGCCCATGTCGCCAGAGCCCGGGGAGTTGGGAGTGTGGCCGGCTGAGCCAGCCTCGTCTCTTGCAGGCACCAGCTGTTGCTGTGGCAAGCGGCCGGCCACCCCCAGTGCCGAGGGACCTGGGAGAGGCTGGGGCAGTTCCGGGACTGCACCTGCCCCACGGTGCACAGCCTCGTCTTCATCTAGTGTCTGGCTGCAGAGCCCCTCCTCCAAAGCCTGCCTGGGGGCCGGAGCCCGGGCCCTGGGATCCACAGGTCGATGAGCCGAGAGCAGCGCGCAGTTCCGAGACCGAAGCCACCGGCCTGGTCGCTACATGGACACTGGCACTCCACTCGGTGCCAGCAGAGTCGCTCTACTGACACCTTCCCCAGCCCTGGGCTCCAAATTCCATCTCTTAAACCTGTGGCCTTTGCTCTATAATTACTGTATGCTTAATTTAAAAAAATTTTACCCCTTTTTATATTTAAATAAGTTTGTGTGTGTGTGTGTGTGTGTGTGTGTGTGTGTGTGGCACTGGGGATTGAACCCAGGGGCATTCTACCTCTGAGCTACACCCCCAGCCCTATTTATTTTTATTTGGAAACAGGATCTCGCTAGGCTGATGAGAATCTCACTACTTTCTGAGGCTGTCCTCAAACCTGCGATCCTCCTGTCTCAGCCTCCCAAGTACTGGGATTACAGGCGTGCACCACCATGCCCAGCAGATAAATTTATAGCTTGGAGGAAGAATGCTCCTGGGTTCAATCCCCAGTACAATAATAATAATAATAATAATAATGATAATGACAATAATATAATAATAGTGATAATAATAATAGCTAACATTTATTAAACATCTATGGTGTGACAAGCTCTCTCTTGACCCTTTACATGTATTGACTCATTGCATGCTGAGTTAGATGCAAATATGAGGAAACTGAGGTTCAGAGAGGTTGAGCCACTTGCCTGAGATGACACAGCGAGTGAGTGGCGGAGCCGGGATTTGATCCCACGAGCTGCACAATGTGGCAGCTCCACAAGGGCAAGAGGTTGTGGTTTGTGCCTCCCTGGGCCTGGCACTCAATCGTGCTCAATAAATATTTGTTGAATAAATAAAGGAACAAATAAATGAACACTCAGTTGTCACAAGAAGAAAACAATCAGAAAAATAAGTACAACGGAAACCAAACAAATCTGGCTACGTCTTGTCGCCCGCCCAAGATGCTGAGCGCGAAGCCGGCTCTCCTCGTGCAGATAAGAAACAGAGAAAGCCGGGCGTGGTGGCGCACGCTTGTAATCCCAGTACTTTGGGAGGCGGAGACCGGAGGATCTGGGTTCACGGCCAGCCTCAGCTCTCTCTCTCTCTCTCTCTCTCTCTCTCTCCCCCCTTAGTGAGGCCCTCCACAACTTTGTGAGACCCAGTTTCAAAATAAAGTATAAAAAAAATAGGGCCGGGGGCGTAGCGCGGAGGTAGAACGCCCCTGCGTTCAATCCCCGGTACCACAAAAAAAAAAGAATAAATAAATAAATAAAAAGGACTGGGGGTACCCAGTACTTGGTAGGCTGAGACAGGAGGGTCGCAGGTTCGCGGCCAGTCTCAGCTACTTAGCGGGGTCCTCAGCAACTTAGTGAGACCCTGTTTCAAAATAAAGAATAAAAAATAGGGCTGGGGGTGGAGCTCGGAGGTAGAATGCCCCTGAATTCAATCCCCGGTACCACACAAAGGGGTGGGGATATAGCTTGGCGGTAGAATGCTCCTGGGTTCAATCCCCAGTACCACAGAAAAAGGGGGGTGTTAATTGATTCATGCAATTAAAATATCGAGCATAGGGCTGCCTGCAGGTACAGCTGGATCCAGGGGTTTGAAAGTCGATGCTGCTGTGTCCCTTTCTTTTGGCTGTGCGCTTCTCTGTGTGGGTTTCCTTCTGAGGCAGGCACCCTGTGGTGGCATCGAATGGATGCCACAGCTCTAGGCCTTCTTCCTCCCAGTTCAGCACCACTAAGGGAAAAGGGGTCTCCCACTGGCCTGGGCCACGCTAATGCCCTGGGGTTGCGGCTTACTGACCCGCTCCTCTCATCTCAAACCCCCGTTCTTATTCCTGAACCGGTGGGGGCGGGGTGAGGGTTGGGCTGCTCTGATTGGCCGGGACTGGGTCAGGTGGGCATCCTTGGACAAGGGAGAGGAGTCAGTCCTACTCCAACCACTGGGACCAAGAGTGGGGCAGGCCGATTCCCCAGGGAGAACTCCGGTGCTGGGACCAGAAGCAGCCGTACTGGGGGCCGGGCCGGGGCGACAACCCACCCCTCTGGCTTGGCCACCAAGTTGCTGTGTGAAATGGAGCAGGACTTCCCTTCTCCGGGTCTCAGTTTCCCCATCTGGACAGTGATGACCTCGCAGGGCTATCCCAGCTCCTCTCCCAGTAGCCCAGCATCTGGGGACGGCAGATCCCTGCTGGGGCTTGGGAAGGCATGGTCTTCACGGACCCCAGGGTCTAACCTGGGCGCCCGAGGCTCCAGCCTGCTGCTCCTTCCTGGCGGTCCCCGCAGGGTACAGCCTGTGACGGTGGGAGGGAGGGGTGTGAGGAGGTTTCTTAGCACATCCCCAGCATTCTCCATCTATAATTGGCTCCAAACGAAATGATCTCATTTCTGAACGCTGAGGAAGGGGGGGTGAGCTAGCTCGCTGGCAGCAGCTGACATCCTTGGTGACTAACCTGCTTCCCTCTGAGGTGGGGAGACCGGGCGGCTCTCTTGAAGACAATGTGAAAGTTTGAAACAAGCAAAGCAAACCGTGGGAAACGCTCAGGAGGCTGCGCTTCTTGGGCTGTGGGGAGGCCCTGGGTGTTTAGTTCTCCATTCGGTTCACAGCCCAGGTGCCCTGTGACCTCTCTCAAGCCGACCCGACCCGGGCTATTAACCTGCCCCGCTGGCTCCTTCATGTCACCGCCTGGCCTGGCGGGGAGGAGGGAAGCCGGTCCTGTCCCTTAAATGCCTCGTCCCATCTGCGTGCTTGGTGGAGCCTGTGGCCGGCTGAAGTGCGTTTAAATGCCCATACATTAATTTGGAAAGCAGGGCTCCTAATCAACTTGTAGGAAGCTTGTCACACACCATCTGTTTGGCGTTTGTCCCTGTTGCATTCATTACATAAGAGGAAAGACATTTTTAAAGAATGTGGCTACATTTAGTAATTGGATCGCCGGAGAGGAGCCGAGCCGGGGCGGATGGCACTGTGATTCAGAAATGCCACAGGCCCTTCTCTGGGGTGCGGGGGCCTCCCCGAATTCCACGCGGTCTTGGCAGACACCTGAGCACAGCCCGGCTCGGGAAACAGGCCCGGGGAGGCTCTCCTACTCTTGTTCGCTTCTCTTCTCCATTCTCGCTCCCTCTGGCTGCCACCCCGGGCCCCGTCTCTCCAGCATTCACAATAATCTAATCACTGCACTTCCCTGAGCGCCAGTTTTCTGGCTGAAAAGCCCGTGAGCCCATCCGCCATGCTGGATGCTCTGTGAATGAGCAAAGGGAAACGGAGCCTCAGTTTCCCCATCTGAACAGCAATGACCTCTCAGGGCCCAGCTAGCTTCTGGAAAGCACGATCCTAAGAGCACCATCGTGTGTGTGTGTGTGTGTGTGTGTGTGTGTGTGTGTGTCTGGTAAATTGAACCCAGGGACACTCGACCGCTGAGCTACACCCCCGGCCCTTTTTAATTTTTATTTATTTATTTATTTATTTATTTATTTATTTATTTTGGTACCAGGGATTGAACGCAGGGGCGTTCTACCTCCGAGCTACACCCCCAGCCCTATTTTTTATACTTTATTTGAAACTGGGTCTCACAAAGTTGTGGAGGGCATCACTAAGTAGAGAGAGAGAGACAGGGAGAGCGCTGAGGCTGGCCGTGAACCCGGATCCTCCGGTCTCCGCCTCTCAAAGTACTGGATTTACAAGCGTGTGCCACCATGCCCGGCGCTATTTTTTATTTTGAAACAGGATCTTGCAGCCGGGCATGGTGGCACACGCTTGTAATCCCAGTACTTGGGAGGCTGAGACAGAAGAATCGCAGGTTCGAGGACAGCCTCAGCAAGTAGTGGGACTCTCAGCAACCTAGTAAGACCCTGTTTCCAAATAAGAAATAAAATCGGGCTGGGCATGGTGGCACACACTTGTAATCCCAGTATTTGGGAGGCTGAGACAGGAGGATCGCAGGTTCGAGGACAGCCTCAGCAAGTAGTGATACTCATCAACCTAGTGAGACCCTATTTTGAAATAAAAATAAAATCAGGCTGGGGGTGTAGCTTGGAGGTAGAATCTCCCTGGGTTCAATCCTCAGTACAAAAAAAATAAATAAAATAAAATAGGGCTGGGGGTGTAGCTCAGAGGTAGAATGCTCCTGAGTTCAATCCCAAGTACTTAAAAAAAAAAAAAGAGCCGGGCGTGGTGGCACACGCTTGTAATCCCAGTACTTTGGGAGGCAGAGACTGGAGGATCCGGGTTCACGGCCAGCCTCAGCTCTCTCTCTCTCTCTCTCTCTCTCTCTCTCTCTGTCTCCCTCTCTCTCTCTCTCTCTCTCTACTTAGTGAGGCCCTCCGCAACTTCGTGAGACCCGGTTTCAAAATAAAGTATAAAAAAATAGGGCTGGGGGTGTAGTGTGGAGGTAGAACGCCCCTGGGTTCAATCCCCAGTACCACAAAAAAGAAAAAAAGAAACAGAATCTTGCTAAGTTGCTGAGGGTCTTGCTAAGTAGCTGAGGCTGGCCTCAAACCTGTGATCCTGCCAAGTGCTGGGATGACAGGCGTGAGTCACCACAGCTGGCTAATCGCACCATCTTCTAGTGCTGGCTTGAGGTTCAACTGCAGCCCTACCTGTGGTGCCCGCCCATGGTAAGTGCTTTAAAGTGCCAGCTATTTTATAAAGCTCTGGCTGGTACCTCGTGGGTGCCGGGTTCGTGTTCATTTCCCTTCCTTTCCCCTCCCTTCCATTTGATCCAGTAAGTATTTAGGAAGTGCCAACATTAGAAGCAGCCAGGGCTTTTGCACGGGGCCCCTGGGCCCAGAAGTGCTCTGTGTTGGTTCAATGTTCTGCTGTCGCTGGCCTGAAATTCTAAATGTTTTGTGTGTGTGTGTGTGTGTGTGTGTGTGGTACTGGGGGTTGAACCCAGGGGCATTCTACCTTCGAGTTACACCACTAGCTTTATTTATTTTTATTTTTATTTATTTGTTTATTTTTGCGGTACCGGGGATTGAACGCAGGGACGTTCTACCTCCGCGCTACGCCCCCGGCCCTATTTTTTATACTTTATTTTGAAACCGGGTCTCACGAAGTTGCGGAGGGCCTCACTAAGGAGAGAGAGAGAGAGAGACAGGGAGAGAGAGAGAGAGAGAGCTGAGGCTGGCCGTGAACCCAGATCCTCTGGTCTCCGCCTCCCAAAGTACTGGGATTACAAGCGTGTGCCACCACGCCCGGCTTCCTAGCTTTATTTTATTTTTTAGTTGGAAACAGGGTCTTGCTAAATTGCAGAGGGCACTGCTAAGTTGCTGAGGTTGGCCGCTTTTTATTTTATTTTATTTTTTTTGGCGATACCGGGGATTGAACCCAGGGGTGTTCTACCTCCGCGCTACACCCCCGGCTCTATTTTTTTATACTTTATTTTGAAACTGGGTCTCACGAAGTTGTGGAGGGCCTCCCTAGGTAGAGAGAGACAGGGAGAGAGAGAGAGAGAGAGAGAGAGAGAGAGACAGGGAGAGAGAGACAGGGAGAGAGAGCTGAGGCTGGCTGCGAACCCAGATCCTCCGGTCTCCGCCTCCTAAAGTACTGGGATTACAAGCGTGCGCCACCACGCCCGGCTTATCTTTTATTTTAAAACAGGGTCTTGCTGGGCGTGTTGGCGCACGCTAGTAATTCCAGTACTTGGGAGGCTGAGACAGAAGGATTGCAGGTTCATGGCCAACCTCAGCTACTTAGTGAGGCCCTCCGCAACTCAGTGAGACCCTGTTTCAAAATAAAAGAATAAAAAATAGGGCTGGGGGTGTAGCTTGGAGGTAGAATGCACCTGGGTTCAATCTCTGGTACCGCAAAAAACCCAAACAAATAAACAAATAAAAAATTAAATTAAATAAAAAAAACAGGGTCCTGCTAAGTTGCTGAGAGTCTCACTAAGTTGCTGAGGCTGTCCTTGAACCTGCGATCCTCCTGCCTCAGCCTCCTAAATCCTGGCATTACAGGCATGCGCCACCATGCCTGGCTTAGAGTCATATTAAAATCAGGAGAGTTTGCATAAAACTCCAGCTTATTTTGGAAAATCGTGCCTCAGAGTCTGCGCCCTTGCAAGCGGCCACAGTGGGCTGGAGCCAGAGCCCTCTTCGCAGGACACATCCGCCATTGTCCCCACATTCCTAGCGGCTTTGGACTCTCTGCTCATCTGCAGAGCACGGTGGCTGGGGCCATGAACTTTGCAGCCAGGGCTGTGTTCAACTGTGTCAGCCAGCAGGCATTTGACCTCGGGTAAGTAACTCTTCGCCTTAATTTCCCCGCCAGGGGAATGTAGATGATGATAATAATAGTAACCTCTCTTTTAGGGCTGCGGGGATTAAATTAGCAAATATATGAAAAGCATCTAGAACACACTGCGTTGTTATTGCTGTTCTTTTATTCTCTCCTGGTGCAGAAGTCAGATCTGAGGCTGGCCCCTCCTGGAGCTGCAAGAGCTGAGCCTGGGGCCCCCTCCTCTTGCCTCCTCTTGCATCTGGAGTAACATCCTTCATCAGTGTTCATGTTCTCCTCCCCCTCCTCCCAGCCCGGCCCCTGCAGTACCAGCGCTCACACTGTGGGCCTGCTGTCCCAGAATCACAAGCATCATTTTGGGGGAAAGGCCTTCTATCCCTTAAATAGGCCAAGTCATATCTGCCTAGGGGCCTTTTTTTTTTTTTTGCGGTACCGGGGATTGAACCCAGGGGTGTTCTACCTCCGCGCTACACCCCCAGCCCTATTTTTTTATACTTTATTTTGAAACCGGGTCTCACGAAGTTGTGGAGGGTCTCACTAAGTAGAGAGAGAGAGAGAGAGAGACAGGGAGAGAGAGAGAGAGAGCTGAGGCTGGCCACGAACCCGGATCCTCTGGTCTCCGCCTCCCAAAGTACTGGGATTACAAGCGTGCGCCACCACGCCCGGCTATATCTGCCTAGGGGCCTTTGCACATACCACCTGTCCTCCTCCCTCCTCTCTCTTTCTCCCTCTTCTTTTGCAGTACTTGGAGTTGAACCCAGGGCCTTGCTCACACTAGGCAAATGCTCTACCCTTGAACTAAGTCCCCAGCCCCTTTTAATTTTATTTTGAGACAGGGGCTCGCTGAGTAGTCCAGGCTGGCCTTGAACTTGTGATCCTCCTGCCTCGGCCTCCTGGGTAGCTGGGATTGCAGGTGTGTGCCCTCGCACCTGGCTTATACTTGCTTCGTAGAATACACCTTTTTCCCATCTTTGCTTAGCTCTCTTCTCATTCTGTCCAGTTCAAATGTTACTTCCTTGGCGAGGCCTTCCCTGCCCATGACCTGTCCACACACACTCGCTTCTACTGTTTCTTCCCAGAATTTATTTGTTTTCTCTCTCCCAGAGGGCCTGGTCTGTCTTAGTCACTGCTCTCTCCCCAGCACCCACACTATTGCCTGGCATATCGTAGCTGCTCCATAGTTATCTGTGGAAGGAAGGAAGGAAGGAAGGAAGGAAGGAAGGAAGGAAGGAGTCTCGGCCAACATTCTCACTGCTCTAATCCAAGACAACTGACCACACAACGTAGAGGAAGGAGGATCTACTTGTCACAGTTTTCTTGGAGATCTTGGGTTAGGTCTATGTGAGGCCGGAGTCTATGGAGCTCAGGGCATGGCGGCGGGAAGCAGAGAGAAGGAGAGAGCAAGGGCTCTGCTCTCATATCACGGAGGCCGGAAGCAAGAAGGCAAGCAAGCAAGCAAGGGGATTCAAACACAAAAGCACAGTCCCTAAGGCCACACCCCCAGGGACCCACCTTCTCCAGCCACACCCCACCTGCCTAGGTCACCACCCAGTAAATTCATTACAATGGATTTATTATCTACTGATGAGATTACAACCCTCATGACTTACATCAACTCCAAACATTAATACATGAGCTCTTCAGGGAACATTCTATATTATTTTTTTTGCAGTACTGGGGATTGAACCCAGGGGCCTTCTACCTCTGAGCTATACCCCCAGCCCTATTTTTTATTCTTTATTTTGAAACAGGGTCTCACTAAGTTGCAGAGGGCCTCACTAAGTAGCTGAGGCTAGCTGCGAACCTGCAATCCTCCTGTTTCAGCCTCCCAAGTACTGGGATTACAAGCGTGCACCACCACTCCTGGCTTGGAACATTCTATATCTAACTACAACAGAACTCATTAACTCCTTGTGACCAGCCTGTAAAGCAGGCATAGGAGACCTGAAACATGGAGAAGCAAAGAAGGGCTAGGAGGAAGGGACCCACCCAGGTTTTCTGCTTCTAAGCCCCTGTCTTCACCCCCGCCCCACAGGTGGGAAGCAGGGTGGACCTGCGGACCACCGGCTCCCCGGCCACCCCAAAGGGGTCCAGTTTGGAGTCAGGCCAGGGAACAGCTTCTGAGGGTGGGATGAGAGAGCCAGCCGGGCAGCCGCAGCCGGGAGACTGTTTACTGGGGCTGGCGGCCATCGCCATGACAACCAGACAGCCCACAGCTTCCTGGTCACCAGGGAGGCGGGTTTGCACTTGGCTGGGACGCAGCGAGGGCAGTTCGGGGAGGGGGACTGGCAGAAGGGAGGGGACCCAAGCACCCATTCTGGGGGAAGGAGTTCTCATCTCTAGAGTTGTCTGAGGGCTGGAAGGGCCTGGCAATGCTGCGTGCGTGTGCGTGCATGCATGCATGCGTGCATGCGTGTGTGTGTGTGTGTGTGTGTGTGTGTGTGTGGCCTGGGATGTGTGGAGCCAAGGTGCCTGGGTTTGAATCTCGCCTTTGCTGATCTCCATGCTGTGATGTCTTGAACAACTGAATTAACCTCTTGGTGCCTTCGTCCCTCCCATGCGAGACGAGGATGAACAAGAACCGCACCTCGCAGGGCTGCTTTTGTACCATTCCTTAGTTCTTGAAGTCAACAGACATCTGACTTGAGGTCGCCTTCCTACTGGGTCAGTGGGGACAGTCCTTCTCAGGATTTCTACTACCCTGGCTTCTTTTATTCATTCATTTTTTTGGTGCTGGGGATTGAACCCAGGGGCGTTCTACTTCCGAGGTACACCCCCAGCCCTTTTTATTTGGAAACAGGGTCTCCCTAAGTTGCTGAGGGCCTTGCTAAGTTGCTGAGGTTGGCCTCAAACCTGTGATCCTCCTGTCGCTGCCTCCCAAGTACTGAGATTACAGGCATATGTCCGGCTCTTGTTCAATAAATATTTATTGAGCACCTACTATGCGCCAGGTGCTATTCTCGAGGCAGGGCACATGGTAGAAAATGAAGCAGACAATGATCCCTCCCTGGGTAGAGCTGACTTTCCGATAGGGTAGACAGACGTTACCTATGAGAAAAAGGAACATATATATGATGTCAGATGGTACTAAATGTTACAGAGAAAGATGAAACTGGGTGGGATGATAATAACTGTGTGTGGGTGGGAGGGGGCGGTGTACTGCTAAAATTTCAGAAAGTGGCCGGGCGTGGTGGCACACGCTTGTAATCCCAGTACTTGGGAGGCTGAGACTGGAGGATCCGGGTTCGCGGCCAGCCTCAGCTACTTAGTGAGGCCCTCCGCAATTTAGTGAGACCCTGTTTCAAAATAAAGAATAAAAAATAGGGCTGGGGTTGTAGCTTGGAGGTAGAATGCCCCTGGGTTCAACCCCTGGTACTGCACACACACACACACACACACACACACAAAATAAAATGTAAAAAAAATTTCAGAAGGCAGCAGGGATGTGAGTGTGTCAGGGAAGGCCTTCCTGAGAACGTGACCTTTGAGTTCCATGGTTGTTTGGGGCATGAATGTCCCAGGCAGAGGGAACGGCAGGTGCAGAGGCCCTGAGGTGAGCTGAGTGTGTCCGTGGCTGTATCTCTGGTGTGTCTGCATGTGCAGCGAGACGTGGCTCACATGTGGTGGTCTGTGGGTGCATCTAGACATGGGTGGTGATGTGCAGGCGTGTTTGCTCCTGTCCTGGGCTACTGTGTTCAGCCACAGAGTTTGTGCCTGTGCCACCTGGAGGGGCCATCCACGCAGCTTACGACATGGCGGGTCTCCTGGGGATGAGCACCACCGCGGCCCTGTGCACGTGTGTAACTGAATACACACAAACGTGTGCGAAATACATTCTGGGTGTGTGCATGTAAGTGGTATGCGAATGGGCGTGTATGTACATCTTTTTCTTTTTTCACGGTACTGGGGATGGAACCCAGGGGCATTCTACCTCTGAGCTATATCCCCAGCCCCATTTTTTATTCTTTGATTTTGAAACAGGGTCTCACTAAGTTGCGGAGGGCCTCACTAAGTTGCTGAGGCTGGCTGCGAACTTGCAATCCTCCTGTCTCAGCCTCCCAAGTATTGGGATTACAAGTATGCACCACCACGCCCAGCTTTGTACGTCTTTATTTAAAATGTTGGTATTTTGGTGGTGCACGCCTGTAATTCCAGTACTTGGGAGGCTGAGACAGGAAGATTGAAGGTTCAAGGACAGCCTCAGCAAGTAGCGAGACTCTCAGTAACCTAGCAAGACCCTGTTTCAGAACAAAACATAAAATAATAGGGCTGATGGTGTAGCTTGAAGGTAGAATTCCCCTAGGTTCAATCACAGACACACACACACACACACACACACACACACACACACACAGATGTTGATATTCTGTTCTCCCTGGAATTTTGCACTAATGTTGATTTTTTTTGTACTGGGGATTGAACCCAGGGGAGTTCTACCTCTGAGCCACACCCCCAGCCCTATTTTCTTTTTTAGTTTGAAATAGGGTCTCACTAGGTTGCTGAGAGTCTCGCTATGTTGTTGAGGCTGTCCTCGAACCTGCGATCCTCCTGTCTCAGCCTCCCAAGTACTGGGATTACAAGCGTGCGCCACCATGCCCGGCTAATGCGAGTGTGTCAGGGAAGGCCTTACTGAGAACATGACCTTTGAGTTACATGGTTGTTTGGGGCATGAGTGTCCCAGGCAGTGGGAACATCAGGTGCAGAGGCCCTGAGGCAGGAGTTGAGCGTGTCCAACATTAAAATCAACATTTTAATGTTGATTTTATTAAAGCCGGGCGTGGTGGCGCACGCTTGTAATCCCAGTACTTGGGAGGCAGAGACCAGAGGATCTGGGTTCGCGGCCAGCCTCAGCTACTTAGTGAGGCCCCTCTGCAACTTCATGAGACCCGATTTCAAAAAAAATAAAGGATTAAAAATAGGGCTGGGGGTGTAGCTCAGAGGTAGAATGCCCCTGGGTTCAATCCCCAGTACCGCAAAAAAAAAAGCGCATTAAAATATTATTGATTTCGACTGCTTGGATTTTTGGCGCCCCTTGGTAATCTGTGTCTGAGGCAAGTGCCTGGCTCTCCTGCCCTGGCCTGCCCCGGGGAGGGAGGCCTGGCCTGGGCAGGAACCTTCCCTGTGGCTGCAGCCAGCGCCTCTGCTCATCCGCACACGACCAGAATCCAAACCCCACTCGAGCACACTTTGTTCTTTTAAGACAAGATTCATTCAGTGTTACTTGCCAAGGACTCTGCATACATTATTTCATCTTATCCTTACAACCATCTCTGGGGTAGACACCGGTGCATTCAAATGAACATATGTTTATGTAGGGCCTACTGTGTGCCAGGAGCACCATCTGGCATTCATGCTGGCCTGGCACCCGTTCCCTATTTTTCTGATAACAGCATCCTGGTTTTCCTTTAGGGAACCTACCTTACCCCTCTCACAGGCCAAGTGCTTCAGCCTGGGCTTTCTGCAGCCCTCCCCCAGGCTCCAGTGGGCACGTGACCCACGTGGCCCAATCAGCAGAGTCTATCCCTCTGGCCATATCGATTGGTCATGGGATGAACACGTGACCCATGTCAGTCCAATCAGAGTGAATCCTGGGACTTTTGTTTCTCTATTGGGAAAAAGAGATCTCTCTTCTTCCTTTTTTTCTTCCTTCCTGGCATTCTACCTCTGAGCTACACCCCCAGCCCTTTTTACTTCTTGTTTTTCAAACAGGGTCTTGCTAGGTTGCTGAGATTCTCACTATGTTGCTGAGGCTGTCCTTGAACCTGCGATCCTCCTGTCTTAGCCTCCCAAGTACTGGAATTACAGGTGTGTGCCACCACATCCAGCTCCACGAATATTTCTAGCTGTGAGAATGATTTAACCCTAGTGAGGATCCACTACATGGAGAGAGAGAAAAATTGAGTCCTTATGATGTCTTCAGTGTCCCCTGGATCCAGCCATACCTGAAATCAGTTACTCTAAGGTTTTCCAGGCCTGTGAATTTATAATTTTTTTTTTGGCAGTACTGGGGATTGAGCCCAGGGGCATTCTACCTCTGAGCTACACCCCAGACCTATTTTTTATTCTTTATTTTGAAACAGCGTCTCACTAAGTTGCGGAGGGCCTCACTAAGTAGCTGAGGCTGGTGGCGAACCTGCGATCCTCCTGTCTCAGCCTCCCAAGTACTGGGATGACAAGTGTGCGCACCACGCCCGGCTTATAATTGTTTTATTTAACCAGCTTGAGAGGGCAGCTGGCATCCCATGCTCAGCATCTTCCTACATTATCTCCTTTAATTCAGAGATGACTTCTGAGGAAGGGGCTATGATTCTAAGGAAACTGGTCCCTGGGAGGCGCGAGGCTCATCCAGGGTTGCATAGTGGGTCAGTTGGCGCCTTGAATCTGAATCCAGGTCTTTTTTTTTTTTTTTTTT